>PVKE010030022.1:0-19876 GCA_004027555.1 Craseonycteris thonglongyai
CACTGTTTCTCTAAAGTTGTAACACATTATTATGTCCACCTTCTTAAGCAAGATGTCTATAATTATAATTGTCTTTCTAGAAAAGAAAATGCAACAGCTGCAACTAATATGAAAATGTATCCTTGGAGAATATAATTAAGTTATCGCAATTTGGAACTAGATATTATCAAGAGATAAGGGATCTTTAACCTTAAGGCAGACCTTACCACCAGGCTTTTAATGGTATGTTATTTGTAGAAACCCAGATAACTAGAAAATTAGAATGTAAGCTTTTTGCGTGCGCCAAACAGAGGCTTGATAAATAAAATTATGTATCATATAATAGTATATGCTATGGTTAAAACCTTTGATAGACTATAGAGCTAAGGAACCTAGGGCATGTGTTTACTATCCCTGTGACACACCTTGCAGCTTTATATACTTTACTTTACAGCCATGAAATTTCTCTGTAAACCTAAAAATATATTGCACAACCGTTTTTAAATTACAAACTTAATCTGAAAATAAAGCATTATAAATTTCTAACCTGTATAAAAATGTCTATTCTAAGGGCATGAATGATTGATTATCTACAGATTAGAATTTCATACATGAAAATGACTATAATTGACAACAACTTGAAGGTGAATGTAATATTTTAATAGTTTAAATACTATGTTAAAAGGTCTTTCCAGACATTACTGTATCTTATTCTTATAATTTTACTTTTGATAATGGTGTACATTTTTGTGGCTGAAATGATAAATGCATGGCTAAAAATTAGTGCTATGGCAAGCATTACCTCTAAGCAGAATTCAGGCTCAATGAAATTTTATTTTTTTAAAGTCTTATTTTATTGTTTAAAGATGAGAGAGACAGAGACAAAGTGAGAGACAGGGAGAGAAAGAATAGAGGAGGGCCCAGAGCTGTCTCCATAGTTGTATATCATTAGTTGTGACATGGCTATTCCATACAGCTGGACATGGGGCCATACAGAGCAGGAATAGAACCAGGGCCTCCTGCATGGGAGGCGAGAACTTTTGTTGCTGTGCCATCCTGGTGGTTACCAGTTTTGCTGCAGTTCAGCATATGGATTTGCATGGGCCGGGGCCTAAAACCAAACCACAGACCTTGTGAATATTGGGAGAGTGCTCAACCACTGAGCTATCCCAGCATCCCTCAATGAAGTTTTATTTCATGAATTTATGTGATATTTGTAACACTTGGTAAATACTGATAAGACTGTAAATGAAAATAGAAGGTTGGCATTAAAAAGCTACTTCAATAATCATCCAGAATGAACAATACTGACTTCATAAATCCTTTATTGCCAATAATCAATTGCCTATAACTATATATAAGACTTTTCAAAGAAATAAATTCATTATGTCCAAGCAATCCTTTGTTTTTGATAAAGCATTATTATTTTAAATGCCCACTTATCTTGAACCAAATTTTCTCCCTTTATAATTTAAAACTATTAGCCTTCATTTTCCTATCTATTTAAACAGTCTCCTGTATTATCAATATTCTAAACATCTGAAATGATCTCATATGACCATTCTAAGCATTAAATATTTCACACTTAAGATTACCATGAAATAGCTTTGATGCATACATACACTCAGTAGTATCACACCTAATAAGAGTCTTGGCTATTCATTTGTCATCAACAGACAGACAAGAGATTGGATATTTGAAAAAATCTTGTTGAAGATAGTGATAAAATATGCTTATGGCATACAGGGAACTCATCTATCTCAATCTATTTAAGCAGCAGCAAGTACTATAAAGGCAGTTTACACTAACACATGTTAGTATTGACCCTCACATGAAAATAAATAATAGATGAAAAAATATTTGCAAAATATGCTTCTGTTATAAATGGTAACAGACCTACATAAGAAAAATGCAATGTACCTGTGGTCTCCTACAAAGGTCAAAATGTTCTATTGGTAACATTAAAGCTGAATAATTTTGTAAATTTTGCTATTTAATCAAAGATATTTGACAGGGGAAATAAATACTAGATGTAAAATTGAATCAAGCAGTCATAATTTCTTCTAACCTCTATAACTAGTGTACTCCTATTAAGCATTTTCACTAGAAGCTACCTTTCAAAATAAAAGAAATTTAAGAAAAACAAGCACAACAAAAAATGTTTCTTTATAAAGTAAAGTATAAACTCCTGTATCTCATTATTTATAAATGGCAATAAGAACATGAAAATAAAAACTTATTCAACTGAAAGTTAGGATAAATTCACGGATGCTAGATGAACAGTAAGTTATCAACATAAAGTTCTAGATTAAGAATTCTCATGGAAACAACTAACCTTTTGAAGTTGATGCTTATTCATTAAAGTTATCCATAATATATGTTTTCTTCCACTGTCAAGGGCAAATTCATGAACTGATTATGACATTCATCTAATTCTTTATAATATAAATTCAGAATTAATATAATAAATTAAATATATAAGCCAATGCCATAATACACAGAACAATATTAAAAAGTTCTTCACATGGAGGTAGTATTACAATCATGAAAAATAAGCCATCTTTGATTAAATATCCAGAAGCATAAGAAAAATTGTAAGCAACGTAAAACACAAAAAGAGTAAATCTTATACCTCAGCTTACTCAGCAATTTAGTGGTAGAGCCAGAATACAGTGTGCATGGTCATGACTTCTATTCTTTTAACTATTTTAAATGATTTTTATTAATGTGACATTTGAAAATATAATTTGAACAAATTTTATTTCATTAAAGTACATCCTCAGTTACAGGTTCTAGGGGATACAAAATAAATAGAAAAGTATTAATGCTACCAACTATGGACATAATAGTGTGTGTAGGGAATGCTGGGATAGCTCAGCAGGTTGAGCTCTTGACTTGCAACTGAAAGGTCTGGGGATCAAATCCTGACCCCGACCCCAGCTCCAGGCTGTGCCAACCCACATGCTGAATTGCAGCATAAGTGGTCACTGCCAGGTTAACTGTGAAGGTTCTCCACTCTTGTGAGGGAGGCCCCCAGTTCAGTTCTGCCCCACACAGCCCCACATCTGTGTGGAATGAAACTGTGTCACAACAAATGTTGTATGACTATGGAGGCTGCTCTGGGTACTCACCCCTTCTCTCTGTCTCTCTCATCTTCTCTCAAACAATAAAATAATTTTTTTTAAATGTGGGCCATTTTTCTTATACTGGTAAGTCTAAGAACTTAATTTACAATTATTAATATAATGTACTAGAAACAGAAAGATATAAATATTCTTTATCAAGAGATGGTTTGAAAATGTTCTTATAGTATTTTTTATTATTATATAATTTCAGGTATACAACTGTATAATTTGACATCTGAATATACTACAAAGTGATCACTAAGTACTATCCATCACCATACTATTGACCTCTTCACACATTTTGCCACCCTCTCAACCATTTCCCCACTGGTAACAACCAATCTGTTCTCTGTATCTACTGTTTTAGTATTTAGGAAGTGACAGTGTTATACTTTAGAAATGCAGATAGCTGCTAGACATTCAGGAGAGTGGAAGAGAACTGGCTAGTGCTATAAAATGGTAGTATGACAGAACTTTTGATGGAATTCTTCTGTGCCTAGACTGTAGCGGTGGTCACGTGAGTTTATTCTTATGATAAAATTACATAGAACTAAATACACAAATACCACACATACATATACACACATATTTACATATTCACACACACGAGAGCATGTAGAACTAGTAAAATTTGAATAAATTTAATGGATTCTATCAAAAACAATTTCTTCATTTTGATACTGCACTTTTAAAATATAGTTATGCAAGAAGTTAACATTAAGGAAACTGAGCAAAAGGCATATGTAATTTCTGTATTATTTCTGACAACTAAATGAGTATTTACTATTACCCCCAAATAAGAAGTAAAATGTTATGTAGAAAAAACTTTGACAAATAAGAAAAAAAACATAAACAAATAACCTAAACACATTAGCCAGCAAATATATACTAAAAGCCACGTATATATTGAAAGTATATACTTCCAATTGAAGAAGGCTAACATTCAAGCTGATCTGCATAATATGTGTAAAGACAATAAGTAAATATTTTTTATGTTAGTCAAATGATCTGAGAGTGACCATTAAAATCTGAAAAGCAGAAAGGGATACAGGAGTGTAGGATTTTACATGTCAACCTCGGGAGTTTAGAATTGTTAAAAATCCTGAAGGCCAGAGTGAGCCAAGGGTTTCAGTTAATATATGCACATGTGAATTAATCTAACGTTAATGACAAGAAGAGGGTGAGAAAGTAGAATCAGAAAAATTACCGGTAGTTCGAAAACTCCTCCAACACACAACAAAAGTTAGGTGTGAAGAGAGGGTGGTATAGTATCACTAGCAACACAAAGAAACAAAATGATATAAAAGAAACGTCAAGAAATGCATCAGTTGCTCGATGACTTAATTACTTGAATTGAACAATAATGTATGCCAGAAATGACTAATAATTGAGGCTGACTTTGAGAATTATAGCATTTTGACATGGGAAAGATGAATGAGAATGCATGTGTTTAGCACATGACGATATTTTTGGTTTCTAAAATGATGTTAGGATTTCTAGAGTAAAATTCACAAGTAAAATATGGGACAAATATGAAGGGGGAATTAGGAAGTTAGAAAAGACATTCTTTCAGTCATCCAAAATAAATGAATGAGTTCAAAGATTATTTATTCATGTAAGTACAGCCTAGGAAGAAGATTTTGGCAACAGGGCTGAAACAACAAACTGTACTCAGTACAGGACCAGCACACCACGTAGTCACACAGGCTATGCACTGTACAACACTCAGGGTGATATTTGCATAAACTATGATGTGACTGGAGTTGTGACATTATATCACCTGCACAGCTTTACTCCATGGTTCTGGAGTGTAGTGGAACAGATTCCTACAAGGAATTACATGTATATGTAAGTGACCCAGATAGAAATATTCACGCAATACCTTTAGTACCTGACCACTGCATGTAGGAAATCAAGTCAGGGCTCCCAGAGCAAAGCACAGGAGGAAGGTTGTAGTACTACCTAATCTGTACCTGTCACTCTCTGAAACATCTGAGATTATTGAAGCAAAGTCTGTGAGAACATACTTTGTTTCATGGGCTGTCGATATTTTAGCTTAATGAAAATACTGCATTATACAAGGATTATTACATTTTATACCTGATATAGAAAATAAAAGGTACATTTGAATGTAGTTTTTTGTCATTCTTCTTTTTTCTTAAATATTATTCTTTTTTTTATTGTTTTTGACAGAGAAAGAGAGGGAGAGAGAGAGATACAGAGAGAGAACTGAACTGGGGGAACTCCCCAGTTCAGCATATGGGTCCATACAGGCCAAGGCTGGGATTCGTTCCTCAGTCCCCAGCACTGCAAAGTGAGCGCTTAACCCACTGAGCCATCCCAGCTTCCCAAAATATTATTCTTAATTATCCTAAACTATCCTTCAAATTTTATATTAAAATTAAATAATTTATTAAGATGAGAAAAATAATTAGAAATTTCTCATAATGTTATTATTCAATACATACAAAAAGTAGTTGGACAAATACATTCTTAATAAATTCTAAAATTAGCAAATTAAAAATTCTTATACTAACATAAAACCAAAATTTATGTCTCTATAACAGATAATCTTATTCTCCAAATGAACTTTCTGACAATAAGATAATTGGCAGAACAATATTTCCTAGCATCAAACTATAATTTTTCTTTCATTCAGTTTAGTTTCATTTTTTCTTCATAAGTAGAAAGAATATTGCATATACAAGGGATGTCTGGAAAAAATCCAGTCATAAATGCATCTATTTTTCAAATATATATATACACACACACACACACACAGAAAAATTTAAGAACACTTACATTTTAATTAAGAAGACCTGTGAAGAATCTTAATGAAGTGGGGATGGCATATAAAAGTTAGGAAACAAAATCTTAATCTAGGAGATTATAATTTCTCTAGTTTACATAGTCAGGGATTGGAAAATTCAAAAGACTAGAAATCAACACAATGTAGTAGTCCACCAGCTCACAGATATCATCATTCTCATTACTGTGTCAAGTATGTCACTCTGAAATGGCCAAACTTGGTTATAGTGACTTAGGAACTTTAATACTAAAAATTGCCTTTTCTTGTTCTAATTCTATCCTCACTGAGCAAGTTTCTAATTACAATATGTCTTGCCATAAATATCTACTTTCAGGGAGCAAGTATGTTGTTATGGGGACCTAAGTTTTCTAGTACATAAAATATCTAAATATCATTTATGTATTTATGCATTCACTTAATAAACTTGGGTCATATTGTAGGGTCTGTATTTGACCCTAAATTTATTAAATTAAGTACATATGGTCTCTGACTTCATGGAGATTACAGTATACAGGAATATAGGCATTGAAGTTTTTGAATTTATTATTCTAAGTTGTTATAGTGTCTGGAGAGGTAAAAGAAGTGTTAAAAAAAGAAAAATATATATATTAAATTCTATTAAAAATTGTGATGAAGGTAAATTAAGTTCAAAGACATTATTGGAAGCACATGCACCTGTGTGTATATCTAATTTATTACAATAATATTAAGTCTATATTTCACAAATCTGAGTATGTATAATTTATCTGGCACTTCAGCAAGGCATTTCTGCTAACTATAATTATTATACTTATGCTCATTAAAATATCAGCTTCTTAAAAAAAGCTTGAAATGTTAAGTGTTTGTTTTTAAAATATAATCTTGTCTAGTCTTTCCTTGAGTGATATTCAACTCTACTCCTTGAACAAATTGAAAGTATGACTAGAGTTTTCTTTGGTAACTGAATTTCCAGTTTGAATCAGTGTCCTTGTGAGGATGTTCATGAACTCTATTTAACTGAAAATATTGCCTAAAAAAACCCAAAATAAAATTATTTACAAATATCCCTTCCCAATCACAAATCCTTTAAAATTTAACACTTAGGGAATGAATGCCAGTGTGGCTCTATGCATTGAGCACTCGTCTTGCAGCCCTGGAGTCTGAGAATTATATCTGGCACTGGACCGCGTGGACCCATATGCTGATCTGTGGTGTGCCCCCAGTTCGGTTGTCACCGAGGCAAGCTTTCCATGTGGGAAGACCTCGGCCCAGTTCCTGCCCTGTGTTTCCCCAAGCCCACCTGTGGAGTGAAACTATATAGAAAACTAATGACGTGCAACTATGGAAATTGTTCTGGGCCCTCCCCTCTCTTTCACTCTCTGTCAAAAATAATAAAAATAAATCTCTAAAATTTAACACTTCGCACACAGTTTCATACCCCCCACCACACCGTGTTTCTAAGAAACCACAGTTTACACCTATTATTTCTTGAGAAACTACAAAACATTATGAAATAAAAATTCAAAATTGAAAAAATCTTTGTTCTTTTTTCTCAGAATTTACAACCTAGTAGAAGACAGACAGGTAGTAACTTTCCTTAATAGTACAGAAATCATACAACTTGGGATCACATGTCAAATGGAAGTGAGTTTTTCTTCAACCGCTGGGCCAAATGTTTCAGGCTGATTTTTAACAAATTTCAATTGATGACAGTTACTCCATGAAACTGGGATTAGAGATTAAGTTTCAGCCTAGATGAGCATATATCTTAATACAGAACATTGATTTCTTTTCCTTGATAACTCCCTGGGTTACAAACTCTCTAGCGGACTTGATGTCCTATTGTCCTTTTCAGCAGCAACCACTCTCTGATCTTGATACATAATTTTCACTTAATATGACCCCATCTCCTTCCTCTGCTCCTGTATTGTTTTAATTTTGATCATAATATTCCTGAAATAATTTAGTGATCTTTTTTTCATATACACAATCAGTCCTTGTTCTACAAAAAAGGGATTTTATTTTTACCAATTTCTTAAGTCTAAAAAAAGACAATTGTTATTCTAGAAAAATTCTGAGTTAAATTCTTCTTTTTCACTTACCCAATAGAACTTTGGTTTGAGAACATGAATTATTTACTGTAAGTCATAAAATTAATGATATATTGAATGCTGACATGTTATTTCCTCTAAAGCAAAACAAATACCTTATTGAGCATGTAGATAAGACCTAGAATATATTTTACTTCATGAAATATAATAAAAATTAATTTTCAAATACCTATTACTTTCAAGTACAGGAAATGTTTAATGTTATCAAAATTGCCTGGTTTTATGTGGTATAGTGAAAATATGGTTAAACTCTTTGGTCCTTCTTTAATATACTGTTTGTATATTAAAGTATTCAATTAATATACTGTTTGTTTACTATTCCAGCTTCTCCCACGAACCTGTCATCTGTTTTCTCTTGACTTGTAAACTTCTTATTAACTTGCAAGATCTTCCTGTCTGCCGTTCTATGCTTAATGCACAAAACAAAACAAAATAAAACGAGAAAAATGACGTTTTTTCTAATCATTATGACTTGACTGTATTTAAACTATGTGGGTTAATGTAGGAAGGTATGTTGAACAGAAAATAAGTGTTCAGGAAAAAGATTAGAGTCATCAAAGCAGAGAGAGGCATTGCAGAGAAGTATGGCTTAGGAATGTCTTCCAGTGCTCAATCAGAAGTGAGTTCAAAATTGGTTTTAAAATTTAACATTTACACCTTAGTTTTCATGTAAATAATAATAACCTACATATGTTGTTTAATTATTATTGATACACTGCCAACTGGTCTTTCCTTAAGGAAAAAAAAGAAGTAAATTATCCATACTAAGCATTCTCAAATACCTAGAAGAATTTCTAATTCTTTTAAGCAAAGTATATATTTAAGTATCAACACAATCTATAATAGCAACTTCAGCCTATATTTAAAAATGATAATCTATACTATGATATTTACATGTCACAGTTTCAAGTTTTTAAAATGGTTTATTGGTAAACAGTATATTTTTGTTTTTTCAAATATATTTTTTTATTTTTGACAGAGAGAGAGAGAGAGAGGAGAGAGAGAGAGAGAGAGAGAGATACAGCGACAGAGACAGAGAGAGAACTGAACTGGAGGAGCTCCCAGTTCAGCATATGGTTCCGCACGGGCCGAGGCCGTGATTCGATCCCCGGTCCCTGGCGCTGCAAAGTGAGTGCTTAACCCACTGAGCCACCCCGGCTTCCCCAACACAATCTATAATAGCAACTTCAGCCTATATTTAAAAATTTTAATCTATACTATGATATTTACATGTCACAGTTTCAAGTGTTTTAAATGGTTTATTGATAAACAGTATATTTTTGCAAGAAAGCTCTGACTGTGTAAGTGGTACATTTATCAATCAATCAATCAATAAATCTCAAATCTCATCTTGAATTTTTCATACAGTGTACTCATTGACCCTCAGGATTCATCACTCTCAAAAGGAAAAAAATGGGCAGCAGGGCCTTTAAAAATCCCTCTGGCTCTAATAACTTATTTTATGAACACCCTATTGAATTTATCTAAACAGATGCAACCATGATGCAAGAATGAATTTGAAAAATGTGGAGTATACATACAAAGGAATATTAGTCAGCCTTTGAAAATTAGACAACATGGATAAACCTGGAGGATGTTATACTAAGTAAAACAAGTAAGAGAGTCATTGGCTAACTGTTAACATTCTCCATTCTGCATGATTATTGGGTTGACTTAGTCTATCTTGCCAAAGTCAAACACAGGCTACAGTAAACCTTGCATCACTGACTGAACTTCATGAGCAAAATTACAATGTATAGTAGCTAGTGGCAAGTTCCAAGTCCCTCAATAAGGAAACTGAATTTTAAGAAACCTTTTGCAATTTTAATTAAAATAATTTGAATGTCTTTCCTATTCACATTTCCCTTTTGAATTTTATTATGAATTGAAAATGATACATAAGTAATGCATACTTATACAAAAGAACAAATATAATGCCACCTGAAGTAAAATGTCTAATTTTGATGACCATATCATTAAAAATACATGTATAAGAATATTAAAAAACTTAAAAGATTAGATGGTCAGGATTAAAAGTAGTTTTAATTATTCACAGAACATTTTATACAGCAATTCTATAGCTAATGCATTAAAAATGTCTTATGACATTTAAGTTACTGTATACAATGTGGTTAATTTAACATAATGTATCTTTAAATTTTAATTTATGGTAATAAAATAGAGTTTGGTCACTTGTACAATTTTTTTTTGAAAAGTACCAAATGGCTTTGTTGATGTTATATTATATAATATATATTTTGACAAGGCTACCTAAATCTGTTTTCTGTAACATTAATTTGAAAAGACAGTAAAACAATGAATCCTTTAGTTGTTATTTTCTTCCTGAGAAAGAGAAATGTCAGTGGCCAGTGACATGAAAGAAGGAAATGAAGAGAATAGCAATTTGTGGATACAATGCTATTATTGGACAAACTACATTGTTCTAAAATCAGCAACATACAAGTAAATGTTTATATAGATAAGAAAGATACAAATCATTACTCCTTTGTTTAATTTGAAAACTGAAAGTGACAATAAGAAAATAAGTAGGGATATTATGATCCCCACAGTAAAAGTGTCAGATTTGGTTTCTAGAGTTCAGTGACAATAATGGACCAGGTACTACAAAATATTGTTTTCAAATTTCCTTCCTTATATCCAGGAGTCAAATCTGTTGCTAGTTTAAAAACTTCTATTTTTAATAAATCAATTCTATACCAAACAATATTGTAATTACTGGAAAATCCACGGCATTATCATCTAGCTTTTTATGATTCAGATATGTACCACTCTAGAAGTAGCAATTTCTAAAACAATTATTTTTTTTTAATTCTCTAACATTTTAAAACACAATTCTGCTAGGCTTATTGTACCCAGGCCTGAAATTATTGTGAGAAGAATTAAAGTTATATAACCCTCAGTAGTGAGGTTTTGAAGGTAGAGGGAAATACAAACAAACAAACAAACAAACAAACAAAAAGTGTGTTACTTTTCTCTTGTCTTAAAAGGTATGTAGGTATGTATAATATTAGGAAGACAAAAATATTTAGTACCTTTGCTGAAGCCAGTCAACTGTGAATACATTTTTTTTAAAACAGGCACATACTTGTAATACCCTTTCATCAGCAGTTCACAATGCTGTCTACTCTTCAAAATTCTCATCTATATACTTTGTTCCGTTAGATTTCCTCTTGCCTCTCTGAGTGTACTTCTCCAGTTTTATTTGATGTATAATACTCCTAAACCTGAGACTTAAGTTACTGATACTCAGATTCAGTTCTACTCCTCTCCTGTCTTCTCATTCCATCCTGTCTCTCTATCTAGTCATTACTGATATCTATTGGTTCAAATACTACTCATATCAACAGCATATCAGTTATGCTTCAGTCAGAGCTACTGAATCATGGAGATAAATATAGTTATCTATTAGATGGCTTTAACAGCATATCTCAAAAATATTTCAAACTAAAAATTTTAAAACAAATTTCAATATTTATGGCATCCCCAGCTGCAAATGTGACCATCATTCAACATTTTCCAATATTTCTACTGCCTTTACCAATTTGTGCATGTCAGAAAATGATGTGTTATCTGAGCACTACCTTTTTTTTATCATTGCTCAATCTACTAAAATCATTTTCATTATACCTCCTAATATCACTCAGAGTAGTCTACTTATTTCCATCAATACCGTTCTAATCCTGGCTACAATGATTTTTTCTTGGATTACAGCAATCACCTCTTCAGTGATCTTCCCACAGCTAATTGAGCCTCACTTCAAATCAATCTTTATACTTCAGTAAGAATAATCATTTGAAATGCAAACATCTTCATGTGATTGTTTTTGATAACACACTTTAATAAATTTCTACTCTTCCTATCAGATCCTTTACATGGCTTAAAAGGCTCTTCCTAGCCTAGTGTTTATATATATAATTTTTCCTTCACCAATCTCATCATTCCTTAATTGTTACTAATTCATAATCTACTTTATACTTTAATAATATCGGTGCATTCAAATTTTTAAAATAGCATAAAGAAATGTTTTCTTTTAAAAATATTATAGCCTAAAAGTACTTTCTGAAAACTCTGTAAATTTCAGAAATATGTGTTCTCAGCTTCTAAAGAAAGAGACAATATGCATCCAGACCATAGTGTTTAAACTTAGTTTTGGGATAAAAGAGTACATATAAGACCTATATATAAAAGCAAAGCCTAATTACTATCAGGACTTATTCAATTAATTTGAAAAGAATCATCAAGTATGGCCCAGAATGCTGAAGATCACAACTTTACATTACATTAGCAACAACTTATTTCCTTTCCCCAAGTTTTGATTAAGTCAAAATATTTTTCATTGATGGAGTGATAAAGAAATACTGATGGGAAGCTCTGTCTTTCAATATTCCAGTCTATTTCATATATCAGTACCTCAATCTTCAAAAATAACCCCTACTCTAACAGCTGCCATTTATAATTTTCCTGTTAACTCTAAGTTCTTTAAATATTTAAACCTTTAAAGGTCGACATATAGGATTTCTTTGATTCTCACTTTACCTTTAGGCAATGATATCAATGCTAGGTTAATAGAAGAAACTATCTACTTACCATATCGTAGGTGGCTCAGAACCTTCTATTTCTAAGTAATCATACTTTTCTTCCATTTGGAAATCAGTGAATATGAGTGAAATTGTGTCCCCAGGCTCTGCTACAATGGTCCATGTGCAATCAGCATTGTTATGGTACTCGTTAGGAAAACTAGGGCTTGATATGATACCACTGGATCCTCTCATTGTTCCTCCACAAGCATCTTCAGCTATTAAAAACAAGAATGATATGGGAGATGGTCAGTTATAAGTCATTCAGAGAAATGCAACTGTTAACATTTTTGGATAAAACCAACAGTGCAAATATTGTGATACGAAGTGCATATTATCTAATAGAGATAAAATGAAATAACAAGTTCATAAAATTTTTTAAGCATATTATGAATATAAACTTTATCCTCACAATTTTACAACCACTGGTTGAAATAACAATGAAAGCAAGTAAAAATCTACACTCCAATTAGATGTCAGCCTAATAGAACCAAGATTTTCTTCTCATTGATTAGCTGATGAAGTGAGTAAAACAAAAGAAACATCATGATTAAGAACAATGATAGAAATCTTTAATCATTTGTGCTGAGCTTTAATTTTTTTTTTATGTGGGTAAATATAAAATAAAGAAAACATTTAAGAGAGAATGTAATATAGTTTTTGTCAATGGCATATTTCAAAGCTATTTAAAATATTCTTTCAAATAAAATTTAAATGAAAATACATCACATATCTAGGAAACTTTAATTAGAGAGAAATGATATAGTAACTAATATATGTTTGGTAATATATTCCTTATGACTAAATAAAACAATATAAATATATTTTCTAGGTATTCATATGATATACAATAATATAATTAAAATTTGTACTAACTTTACATTTGGTCCTTTGGTTTTCATTTTTCCAACAGGGGTCATAAATTTTCCCTGAGTCTATCTTTAGCCAATAGTGTATGCTGACAGAGGGGTTACATGATTTTTAGTGTAAAAATATAAGATAAAACTCTTGTTTTATAAAGAAATTGAAGCTATAATACTGGTCTTATTGTAACACTGTTTAGGCAAGTCAAATGAATATGTTACTATTTTACTTGCACAATAAATTGTCTCAAGATTTATGTTGTTGTCTTGAGCACTTCTGAATTGAATTCTTCCAATTCAAATGTATAAGAAAATATCTGGCTCTATACTGGCCTATTATTATTTCATGTACAGGCTAACACTCCATAACTTTCATAAATAGAGATGGGCAGTATCTCATTTAATTTCACAATGGGGAGGGAATAGCAAAATACTGTGGTACTAAGGATATTACTCTCTCAGTTATGATAGAAAAAATATGGTGACAGTAAATGCTGCTGCCAAGTGCCATCCAATGGAAAAGGCAGGGATCTTCAATATAGGAAGCAGCTCATCAAACCTTAATAACAGTGTGTGACAAGTTTCATCTTGTTCGGTGCAGTCAGTTGGTTATTAGCTACAGTTGAGAGAAGGTCTGTTTTAGACTGTGCTGTAAATCATGGATCAGGAACAGCACATTAACATATATTTCTGTTTTCAAATAAAAACATTAATGTTTTTAAATAAAAACATTAGAGTGCGTCCTCATCCACCATATTCATCAGATCTGGCACTGTGCGACTTCTGGCTCCTCCCCAAAGTCAAAATGCCCATGAAAGTTAAATGTTATGAATCAGTTCAGGACAACAAATCAGACACAAGAACACAACAAAGAACACTGTCAAAAGAGGACTTCCAGAACTGTTTCAGAAGGTGGCAAGAATGACAGGATGTGTGTTTGAAGCAAGGAGTGTTTTGAGGAAGATTAATGGCAATGTATTTTTTATGGTAATAAGTTTTTTAATTTAAACATTTACCATATATATATTTTTTTATTGTTTTGACAGAGAGAGAGAACTGAACTGGGGGAACTCCCCAGTTCAGCACATGGGTCCGCACGGGCTGGGGCCGGGGTTCGATCCTTGGTCCCCAGCGCTGAAAAGTGAGTGCTTAACCCACTGAGCCATCCCAGCTTCCCCACCATATTTTTTATCACACCTCATACTGTATACATTAAGTAATATTAGCCTCTTTCTGTCACACTCTTTATTCATTTACCTTCATAATTCATAAATTTAAAGTATAAATATATTACTAATAAAAGATATTTAACTTTCATCACAGATTATGTAAAAATAATAAGTATGTATGTTCATTGCATGTCCTTCCTATTGTTTTTAAGTTTGTTGAGTAATAGAATGAACTAGTGGTCCTGTCTACATTTTGAGATCTAATACTATAATTTTCTTGCCAGAATATACAATGAGTTTCCTCAATACCTTAACTTTAGCCTCTGGTAAACACATCTTTCTGTCCCTCATCCCCAACCACAAATCACTTCTACTCTTTTTCTTCTCAGCACCAATATCAACATTGAGTAATACTTTGAAAATAAAATCATACAGTATGTTATCTTTGTAGTGTAACTGGTATACAACCTATTCAAACCAGCTCTGTGAGCTATTTATTTCCTGCCTCTAGATAAAGTCTCAGGCAAGAACCATGACATTTTAGCTAACAAATTAGAGGGAAAAACATTCTCCATTTTTAATTTAAAAAATATCAGTTCATCAATTAATATGTCCAATCGTGGCTACACACACACACACACACACACACACACACACACACACACAATTTCTTTTGGGTTAAGGTTCTTCGCTCCCCACTAGCTTGGGCTTGTGGACGATGGGGCAGATATGAGGCAGAGGAGTGATCTGTTCTTCTCAGTTTTCCTTCCCAATATTTCTGTGCATTCACCCCTACTCACTGAGCTCTCTGTGATTTCTCCTGAAGTTAGAAGTAGGCAGGATCAAGGGACATAAATCCTTTCATCTGCCTGGCGCTGACTTGGCACCAATTTCCAAAGGCTTTTGCAGATAATTAAAAAAAGATGGCTCTTTTGCATATGAGTCTTTCCATGAGACCCTCATAGGTAACCGAATCAGTTCCCTTGTTGTGAGTGAATGTGTCTTCCTGGCTGGCTGCTTACATTTATCCCTCTTGCCATGAGAATAGAATGGCATATTTCCATCTTCTTTCCAACTATGTCTGCTTAGCCTTGCCAGTGAGCCTCTTGGGCAGGATCTAAGACAATTCAAGGCAAGACATCCCTCACAAAAGTCCCACATCTGGTCAAATGAAAACATGCCCCATATATTCATCCTCTGTGGAAATTCAGTTTCTTCCCAAATGCTGTCCTATGGGTTTGCAAAACACATTTAAACATTTCAACGCTGGTTTTAGCAATAATATACTGTGTCCTTCAAGCTCCACGGCATGCAAATAAATTTCTCTGTACAGTCTCTTGAAGTTCTTCAATCCAGGCTTATAGAAGAGAAAGATCACCCCAATCTCCTGACACATGAAATGAAGAGCAACTCGTAGAATAGCTCACTCCAGAAAAATATTTACAGTAAAAACCCTTCAATTCCCAAAATTGATTGACTTGTACTTGAAAATAAGGATGAGAACATATATCTTCCAGCATTCAAACAAATACTTTTGCCAAACATCATGTCAAGTTCTTTGTTTAGAACTGCTATTCTATGTCTTTATTATGACACAGACAGTCAAAGAATTCTTCTCTGACAAAATTGTGAAACAGGTAAAGATTGCTTTCAGTACATGTTAGATACACAACGTTTTGACTTGGTGGCCTTACTTCGATTCTAGAAACTTTATATTGTGAGTTAGCCTAGATTTAAAATAATATTTATGAAAACAATGCATGTTTTGTGATTATTGAGTCTTATATCAGACTGTATTACCTAAACCAAAATTTTATTTTTTTATTGTTTTTTTTTTCTTTTATTGTTTTTGAAAGGAGAGAGAGAAAGGCAGAGGGCCCAGAGTAGTCTCCATAGTTGTACATCATTAGCTGTGAAATGGTTTCCCTCCACACAGGTGGATGTGGAGACACACAGAGTGGGAACCAAACCAGGGGGCCTCCAACATGGGAGGCAAGAACCTTCACCACTGAGCCATTCTGGGGGTTCCCAGTTGACACACATTTTAGCATATGGGTTTACCCAGGCTGAGGAAGAAATTGAAACCCAGACCTCACGATTGCGAGACTAGCACTCAACCCCGAGCTATCCCTATATTCCCTAAATTCTGAATATTAATACCTTATCAGATGTATGATTTCCAAATACCTTTTTCCATTTGAGTAGGCTGATGCCTTCTCATTTTCATGATAGTTTCTTTTGTTGTGCAAAAGTTTTTAGTTTGATATAATCCTATTTGTTTATTTTTCTTTCTGTTGTTTTTGTCTGATGACACTAATCCAGGAAGTTTTGCTATGATCAATGTCAAAGAACTTACCTGCTTTCTTATGGAAGTTTTATGGTTATACATCTTACATTGAACTCTTTAATCCATTTTGACAAGAATCCAATACTTCTGCATTTGGCTGCCCAGTTTTCCTAGAACCATTTATTGAAGAGGCCATTTTTACCTCACTGTATATTCTAGCCTCTTTTGTCATATATTAATTGCTGATATATGTGTAGATTTATTTTGGGGCTGTCTATTCTAGGCCATTGACCTATGTGTTGGTTTTCATCCAGATAATACTGTTTTTCTTGTTATAGCTTTGTTGTATAGTTTGAAATCAGGAGTGTGAGGCCTCTACCTTTTTTATTCTTTTTCAAAGCTGTTTTGACTATTCAATGTCTTGTGGTTCCACATAAATTTTAGGATTCTTTGTTCTAGTTCTATGACACAACCTTTGAAGGCTAAACTATAAAGAAATAGAAAATCTGAATAAGCAATTACAAGTTGTAAATTAAATGGTGGTAATTTAAAAGCTACCAAAAAACAAAATCCCAGGAACAGTTGGCTTCACAAGTGAATTCTACCTATCATTTAAAAAAGAATTCATATATATCCTTCTCAAATCACTCTAAAACATAAAAAAAGCAATACTTCCAAAGTAATTTTATAAGACTAGCACTACCCTGATACCAAACCTAGACAAAGAAACCACAAAAATAAAAATATTAGAGGCCTATAATTCTGATGATCATAGATGAAAAATTTTCAACAAAATATCAACAATCATATGAAAGGATCATACAGCATACAATCAAATGTGATTTATTCCAGAGATGTAAGTATGATTCAACATCTGCAAATCAATCAACATAATACACAATTAATAAAATGAAATATAAAAATTCTATGATCACTTTAATAAATGCAGAAAAAAATTGACAAAATTTAACATCCACTTATGGCAAAAATAAATAAATAAATAAAACTAAACTTTCCAATAAATGGATAGAGAAGGAAGATGCTTCAACATAATAAAGGTCATATATGACAAACTCATAGCTAACATCACATCCTCTGAGTACCCTTATTCTTACAGTATCCATTAGTCTTGGCCACTAGCCTTGCCTGTTTGATTAGTGTTGTATGCAATATCTTCTGTTCAACAAGTCACAGAAATGGAATGGTTCACAGAAGGTTGAACCACTTATAACCAGATTCAAGATACACATGGGATCATACTTTTACAGATTTTCTGTGAATTTTTAAGTTTTCTCTTTTCATTTGATCATCTGTTTTACATTCAGCTTAAAAATACTTCTCAGAATCTATAAATAAAAAAAATACAGTATTTATTCATGATAATAAATATTTGGGAAAAAAAGTCTTTAAATCAAGAAGGAGCCATGGCAGAGCAAGAGGGAGGATATTTACTTATTTTTTTTTTCAAAACAATTGAAAACTGAGCAAAAGTACAACCATTTTCAAACACTAAACTGGAGCCATCCAGACCAGTGATACCGGAAAAAAGAGAAACAAAGCAGAACCCTATAATTGCCTGCTGTTTTGTCTAGAATCACATTTAAATTCTGGACCTGAGAGGAGTGGATTTTACGTAGAACACAATGTTCTCCTTGGACTGAGTAGAGTGTACAGGGAGTGGGAGGTGCCTGAAAGTTGTTAAAGAGTGGAAGCTCTACAGAAAAGAAACTCAAAAATCTACATAGTGGCCCCACACATATTTGGTAAATAAAGGATGTCCCAAAATTCACGCAAGAAGTAATTTTGATAGAAAACACAGGTTTATAATTAAAAATTGTAAATTTTCATTGCTCAACAATGAAAATGCATTGTTCTTTCATGTAGTGCTCCATTTTTAATAATCCTGAACTAACAGCTGTCACGCTGACTTTTATTTTCATTGGCAACACTTTACCGCACAAATGACGCAAAATTCAAATCTTGCGTGAATTTTGGGACACACTTTTTTACTAACACATGTATGCCAAGGGTGAAATTTCATGGATTAAGGCTCAAAAAAAAAGACCAGTGATCTGGGAGTTGAATGTTTCCAAGAAATCACACAGGGCTAGGTATTTTGCGAATTCCTCCAGCTAGGGTACAGAGTTCTCTTTAAATAACAAGATTATTTAGTAGAAACTTCACAAGAGGGGATAAACTGTCACTAGAATAAAGATGATTTTAAAAAATGCCCTAACAAAACACTAAAACAAACCTTAAAGGGCAAAAACTGAACCAAATACTTCACTATATACCAGAAGAAAGTTCAACATTCATAAAGGAAGATAACTAAAGCCAGACACTCAATAGCTTAATATTCACAATGTTCAACATCTAGAAAAAATTATTAAGCAAATCAATATGCAGAAAAATATCACAGGCGATAAAAAGAGAAGAAAGAAAAATAGAGATGAAGGAGTTAGCAGACAAGGACTTATAACAAATATCATTACTTTGTTCTACAATTTAAAGCATGAGCTGGCAGATTATATTCCAGGCCATGTCTTGTCTGTGACATGTTTTGGTATTGCCTGACAGATAAGAATAATTTTTAAGTGGCAGTTCAAAACTCAATAATGAAAAGAAGAGCATAACTAGAAAATGCTTATTGCTATTCAGCACCCAGAAAGTGGGAGTTTGTTATTTGTAGGCTTTTCTTCATATTCAAATTCAATAAAGTATAAGTTAATTATATGCAGATGATATATTATATGTATATGCAGAATATTAAAATGTAGAATAAAAGAGGTTTATCAGATAAAATATACAACTTAATGTGTAAATTTAGCAAGATCATTGAATACAAGTGCAATATTCAAAAATATATTAGACCTAAACAATTAAAAACTGGAATTTTAAAATATTGTTTCTATTAACATAAAATGTCAAATATCTAGAAATAAAAAAAGTGAAATGT
>PVKE010030023.1:0-19876 GCA_004027555.1 Craseonycteris thonglongyai
ATAACTTGGTGATTGCCTGAGGGAAGGGGAAGAGGGGGGAGAGAGAGAGGGAGGGGAGGAGGGAGAGGGCACCAGTATTATGGGCCCACTCAATAGTTTGGTGGTTACCAGGAGAGGGGGGAGAAGGGGGGAGGGAGAGTTGTGGGGGGAGGTTGGAGTGGGCAACATATATATGGTGGTGGAGGGGGACCTGATTCTGGGAGTTGGACACATAATGTGATGCATGGGTGATGTGATGTGAACTTGTACATCAGGAAACTATCTAATTGTTACCAACCAATGTCACCCCATTAAATTTAACAATAAAATAATAATAATAAAAATGAAATAAAATAAAATAAAATAAAGAAAATAAAAAGAAGTGAATTGACTGAACTGACCAATAAAAAGACAGAGTAGCAAACAGAAAATAAATAAGGAAATATCTGCTCTAAATTATACATTACAGTAACTGGACATAGTTGACATTTATAGGACCTTTTATTCTATAACACAAGCCTATACATTCTTTTCTGCTGCCCATAAGACATTCTCAAGGATAGACCACAAGTTGGGAAACAAAGCTATCAGCAAATTTAAGATTTAGATCTCTGACCACAGTACTTTAAAATTGATTGTCAACCACAAAAAGAAAGCAGGAAAAACCACATGTACATGGAGATTAAAAATGTTTTTAAAAATGACTGGATCAAAGAAGAAATAAAAGAAGAGATTAAAAAATACACAGAGGGGAAGCTGGGACGGCTCAGCCAGTTAAGCCTCACTTTGTATCTCCGGGACCGAGGATCAAATCTCAGTTCCGGCTCTTTGCAGACCCATATGCTAAACTGAGGTGTGTTTCCCATGTGGGAGGCCCCCAGCTCTGTTCTTTCCCCTTGGTTTGGCCTTAGGCTTGAAGGGATGTGTCTCCCATGTGGGAGTCCCCCAGCTCAGCTTCTGCCCTGTGTGGCCCCACCCACCTCTGTGGAACAAAACCACATCAAAAACTGATAATATACAACTATGAAGATTCTTCTGGGTCCTCTTCCTTCTCTCTGTCTCTGTCTCTCTCAGTGTCTATCAAAAACAATAAAATAAATATTTAAAAAATTACACAGAAATGAATGACAATGAAAACAACATAGCAAAATTAATGGGATGTAGCAAAAGCAGTGATAAAAGGGGAAATCTATATCATTAAAAGCCTATGTCAAGAAATAAGAAAAATTATAAGTAAGCCACCTAATATCACATCTTAAAGAACAAAAAAAAGTAGAACAAAAAACACCCAAAGTCAGCAGAAGGAAGGAAATAATAAAAATTAGAGCAGCACTAAATGAAACAGAGAATAGAAAAATAATAGAAAAAAACTAAGGCAACACAGAGTAGTTCTTTAAAAAAATTAATAAAATTGACAAATCCCTGGCTAGATTCACCAAGGGAAAAAGAAAAAAGACACAATCCAAATTAGTAATGAAAGAGGAAAAATTAGAACTGACACCACAGAAATAAAAAGGATCATACAAAAACACTATGAAGGCCTATGTGCCACCAAATTTTGCAACCTAGAAGAAATGGACAAGTTTTTAGAAACATATAGTCTACCTAGACTGAAGCAAGAAGAACTGGATAATCTAAGAAGACCAATCAACAGTAAGGGAATTGAAATAATCATCCAAAACCTCCCCAGGAGCAAGAGTTCAGGACCAGATGGTCTCATTAGTGAGTTTTACCAGGCATTCAAAGAGGAACTAACACCTATCCTCCTCAAACTTTTGCAAAAAAAATAAAAAATAATAATAATAATAAAGAAGAAGCAATACTTTCTAACTCATTCTATGAGGCCAACCTTACCCTAATACCAAAGCCTGGTAAGTACATCACAAAAGAAGAAAACTATAAATCAATATCTTTGATGAATACCAATGAAAAAATTGAAAACAAACTTGCAAATAGAATACATCAATGTATTAAAAAGATTCCCCATCATGATCAAGTGGGATTCATTTCAGGGACACCAGAATGGTTCACCATACACAAATCGATCAATGTGATACACCATGTAAACAAAACGAAAGATAAAAACCATATGATTATATTAATTGATGCAGAAAAGGCATTCAACAAGACACAATGTCCATTTATGATTGAAACACTTAATAAAATGGTATAGAAGGAAAGTACCTCAACATAATAAAGACCATGTATGACAAACCCTCAATGACTATCATACTAAATGGGGGAAAACTGAAACCTTTTCTTCTAAAATCAGGAACAAGACAGGGATGTCCCCTGTCACCACTGGTATTTAACATAGTGCTGGAAGTTCTAGCCTGAGCCATCAGTCAGGAAAAAGAAATAAAAGGCATCCAAATTGGAAATGAAGAAGTTAAACAGTCACTTTTTGCAGATGATATGATTCTTTATATAGGAAACTCTAAAGACTCCATTAGAAAACTGTTAGAAATAATAAATGAGTACAGTGATGTTACAGGATACAAAAGTGATGTACAAAAATCCATAGCATTTTTATATACAAACAACAAAACTTTAGAGAAAAAAATCAGGAAAAACATAAGTTTTGTTATCAAAACAAAAAGAACAAAATACTTAGGAATAAACTTAACAAAGAACATGAAGAACTTATACATGGAAAACTATGAGATACTATTAAAAGAAATTGAAGAAGATACAAAGAAATGGACAAACTTTCTGTGTTCATGGATTGGAAGAATCAACATAGTTAAAATGGCCATATTACCCAAAGCAATATACAGCTATAATGCAATTCCCATCAAAATCCCCCACAGATGTTTTTTTTTTTTTTTTCTGAGAAATAGATAAAAAGAATTTGTCAGATTCGTATGGAACCACAAAAGACCTCGAATCCCCAAAGCAATTCTCTGAAAAAAGAGTAAGGCTGGAGGCATCACGCTCCCTGACTTCAGTTTATACCACAAAGCATCAATAATCAAAACTGCTTGGTATTGGCAGAAAAATAGACATACAGACCAATGAAACAGAATTGCCAAACCGGAAATAAACCCATAAATATATAAATAGATAATCTTTGACAAAGAGCAAAAGAAGAAAAGAAAGCCTCTTCAGTAAATGATGCTGGGAAAGTTGAAAAACCACATGCAAAAGCATGAATCTGGACTGTGTATTGTCACCATATACCAAAGTTTACTCAAAGTGGATTAAAGACCTCCACATAAGACCCAAAACAACAAACTGTATTGAAGAAAGCATCAGTACTAAAGTTATAGACTCTGAGTTCAGAGAGCACTTTATGAACTTGACCCCAAAGGCAAAGGAAGTAAAAGCAAAAATAAATGAATAGGACTATATCAAACTAAAAAGCTTCTGCACTGCAAAAGAAACTATCAACAAAGTAAAAAGGAAGCCAACTAAATGGAAGAAAATATTTGCAAACGATGCCTCTGATGAGGGGAGGTGTTAAAATCTAGAATATATAAAGAACTCATACAACTCAACAACAAAGAAACAACTGATCCAATTAAAAATTGTGCAGAAGACTTAAATATTTTCTGTTTAGATACTTCTCCCTTGAAGACATACAAATGTCCAATGGATGTCTGAAAAAATGCTCAACATCACTAGCAATCAGTGAAATGCAAATTAAAACCACAATGAGATACTACCTCACACCTGTTAGAATGGCTAGACTCAACAAGACAAGGAATAACTGGTGCTGGAGAGGCTGTGGAGGAAAAGAAACCCTCATACACTGTTGGTGAGCGTGTGAATTGGTACAACCACTATGGAAGGCAGTATGAAGATTCCTCAAAAAATTAGGAATGGAATTGCCATTATGACCCAGCAATCCCTTTTCTGGGTATCTACTCACGAATCTTGAAAACTTTAATTCACAAAGATATATGTACTCAGTGTTCATTGCAGCACTGTACACAGTGGTCAAGTCATGGTAACAACCAAAGTGTCCTTTGATAGTGACTGAATAAAGAAATTATGATACATTTACACAGTGGTATACTAGTCAGTGATAAGAAAAGATGAAATACAGCCATCTGTGACAACATGGCTGGACCTTAAAATGATCTTATTAAGCGAAATGAGACAGACTGAAAGAAGGAAGTTAGGTATCACCTGACTTACAGGTGAAATATAAAACTGAATGCAAGAAAGAAACAAAAACTCACGAAAACAGTCAATAGTTCAGTGGTTACCTGAGGGTAAGGGGGGAGGGTGAGAAAATGGGGGAAAGTAGGGAGGAGGCATCAAATATATAGTGATGGAAAGAGCTGATTCTGGGTGGTGAGCACATAATGCAATGCATAGACATGTAATATAGAATTGTACACCTGGAAACTATGTAATTGTTACCCAACTGATGTCACCCCAATAAATTTAACAATTAAAAAAATGAAAAGGGGAAGCCGGGATGGCTCAGTGGGTTAGGCGCTCACTTTGCATCGCCGGGGACCGAGGATCGAATCCCGGCCCCGGCCCCGGCCCGAGCGGAACCATATGCTGAACTGGGAGCTCCCCCAGTTCAGTTCTCTCTCTGTCTCCATCTCTGTATCTCTCTCTCTCTCTGTCAAAAATAAAAAAAAAAATAAAAAAAAATATAAAAAAATGAAAAGAATTTATAATTCTAGGCATAATGGTGACAAAAAAATATACCTATATTTGTATATTGTTATTATTCAGGGAAAAAATGAATAGATTTATCCTAAAGCCATGGTTCTCAAAATTTATTATTTGCCTATACATTTATATTCCTAAACCTCATGAATGTTTACCATGTTCTATATTAAAATAGAGAAAATTTTTAAAATTAATATTCAATTCATATTAAGAGAGCAATAATGACTGCTTTGCCCATAATCCTCTACATGGTAGAAAAATAGTTCTGTCACATAGACCCCGTGATAAAATTATTGCACTGAAGTACGTATATATATGTTCCAGAATATGAAAGGACAAACTCAGAAAGCAAATTGTATTAGCCTTGATTTATAATACTTCAGTCGGACAATAAGCTATGAAAAGTATTATAATTTTAGCAAAATTTGACTAATCTTGATGAGTTTACTTACTTAATTTACTGATTAGTGCCTTTTTCTCCAATGTAGAAGATTATTACTTACCTTGTGTGTAATCGGTTATCTAGATAGCAAAGACTGCCTTTTAGTTTTCTGTGCTTTATATTGACTTTATTATGTCCTTGAATATTAAAAAAAGACAACAAAGCTTGCTTCCATGACTCTATCTTATTCAATTATTCAAATCTCTGACATTTTTGGGGGTTAAATTTATTGGGGTGACGTTAATTGATATCAATTACATTGTTTCCAGGTGTACAATTCTACATTACACTGTCTATACATCACATTATGTGCTCAAATCCCAGAATTAGCTCACTTTTCATCAGCATATGTTTGATTTCCCCTCCCTACTCTCCCCACCCATCTCTCCATCCCACCTCCCGCCTTACCCTCAGGTAACCACTAAACTATTGACTGTATCCACGAGTCTTTGTTTCTTTGTTCCTTTCAGTTTTATATTCAACCTATAAGTGAGGTAATATGTTTCTTGATTCTTTCATTCTGACCTATTTCGCTTAATAAGATGTTTTCAATGTCTGTCCATGTTGTCACAAATTGCTGCATTTCATCTTTTCTTATTGCTGAGTAGTATTCCATCATATAAATGTACCACAACTTCTTTATCCAGTCATCTATAGAGGACACTTTGGTTGATTCCATGACTTGGCCACTGTGAAGAGTGCTGTGATGAACATTGGGGTACGTGTATCTTTGCGGATTAAGGTTTTCAGGTTTTTTGGGTAGATACCCAGGAGAGGGATTGCTGGGTCATATGGCAATTCCATTCCTAGTTTTTTGAGGAATCTCCACACTGCCTTTCACAGTAGTTGTACCAATTTACATTCCCACCAGCAGTGTATGGGGGTTTCTTTTTATTCACAGCCTCTCCAGCACTTGTTATTCTTTGTCTTGTTGATTATAGTCATTGTAACAGGTGCTAGTTGGTATCTCATTGTGGTTTTAATTTGCATTTCCCTAATTGCTAGTGATGTTGAACACTTTTTTCATGTATCTGTTGGCTGTTTGTATGTCTTCAGGAGAGAAGTGCTTGTTTAGGTCTTCTACCCAGTTTTTAATTGGATCATTTGAAATCTCTGACATTTTTGATTTTGCCATTCTTAAATCAGGTTATACATATCTACCTCCATATCTGTATCTACATCTACATATCTTTTACATGTGAAAATATCTTCTAATTTTTCCCAAGAGCTCCTGAAAAAATCACTTAGTTCTTTTTATTTTATTTATTTTATAATTTTTTAACTGAACTGGGGGCTTCACCATGTTCGGGAAGCACACCCCAGTTCAGCATGTGGGTCCTCCTGGGCCAGAGCTGGGATTCGATTCTCGGTCCTCGGGGCTTCAAAGCGAGCGCTTAACCCGCTGAGCCATCCTGGCTTTCCCGAATCACTTAGTTTTATAAGAACTGTATGTGAAGAGTTTTCAAGTAGAAAGATATGCTCATCCTGTCCCAATTAAATTTATGTAGGTGAAATGTTATTATTATATTTCAGAAATTCTAGGCATTATGGAAAGTCCCTGGAAATTTGTCAGTGCTCTTGCTTTTTATATTAAATATTAACCTCTGGAGAATATTTGGTCAAAACTCTGACCAAATACTTCTTTCTGGTTTTCCTATATTTACCATATGAGTTCTGACAATTACATTCATGAACGCATGCTAAAAAAAGTGCTACATACCTCATTGCTGAAAATCACTATAGTCACCTATGAAGTACTCTGTTCGGAAAGCTATGCATGGATGCCAGTGCCTAGTCCACCCTTCAAAGCAATTTTGGCACATCTTTTTCTGGAATGGACATGAGAGCCATCAACATATTTCCCTTGATGTCTGGAATGTCATCAAAATGTCTTCCTTTCAATATTTTTGTTATTTTCAGGTAAGAAAAATGTCATTGGGGGCCAGGTCATAAGAGTGCAGAGGACGGTCAATACAGTTCTTTGGTTTTTGGCTTACATCTTCCTCACAGACAGTGCTGTGTAAGCTGGTGCATTGCTGTGATGCAAGAGCCATGAGTTATTGGTGAAAAGTTCAGGTTGTTTTTGTTTAACTTTTTCATGCAGCCCTTTCAGCACTTTCAAATAATAAACTTGATTGACTGTCTAGTTGGTACAAATTCATAATGAACAATCTTTCTAATATCAAAAAATGTTTACATTATTTTGAATCTTGATTTGGACTGATGAAACTTTTTTGTTATAGGGAGTTGGCTGAATCCCATTGTGCACTTTGACCTTTTTTTCAGAGTTGTATTGGTATGCCCATGTTTCACAACCAGTGATAACGTTGCCCAAAACATTGTCTTGCCTCTTGAAAAGGTCTTGGCAAACTTTCACTCTCTTTTGCTTTTGTTCATTGGTGAGCTCCTTTGGGACCACTTTTGCAAAAACCTATCTCAAGCCAAGATTTTCCATTAAATTTTTTTGTTTCTATATCAATGTCTACTTGGTCTGCTATGCTTCTCACAGCCGACTATTTGGATGCACAATTCAACCGTTTTTTGAAATGTTTTTGTCAGTTCTACTTGTTACTGGCAGGACTGACCTCTCTTCATCAGTGACACATTCTTTCCCTTCAGAAAAATGTTTAATCCATTTATACACTGACATATTTTTGCATGACATTATCTCCATAAACTTGGACTCTTGCCAACTTGAACAAGAACTGTAATGTTTGTTCATTGTTCTAATTCAAGCTCTGACATTTTTTCAACTGCACACAAAAACACACAACAGCAATAATGAACACCACTCAGCAAGGCACAGCCACATGTTGACATGCACACAGCTGTGAGACATTGATAAATTATACTAAATTATGAAACCATGCTGAGTTGTTTGTACAGTACTTCCAACATAAGCTTTTGGTGGCATATTCACAAACTTAATAGTCAGAACTTGTATAACCCCCTATCCCCAATAACAGTAACAACTAAGTCTTAGTTTGTGATTACTATCATTTCAGGTTTGACTTATAACTGTGATGTAATGAGAATGCTATATGCCAATTGGCTCTTATTTCAGAGGTAATATACTTTTTTTTCTGAGTAAACTCACTTAAAATAATAACTTCAAAATTGAGAAAAATGACAGAAATAAAGACTCTCGAAAATGTGGCACTTTTTTTTAGTTTTCACTCAGACATAATGGGGAATTGAAAGGGTCCTGTGGTCTGATGGTCTCTGTTTCACATCATCACAGACAATAAGATCCTCAGGGAAGTGTCAGAGAACTCTCCCACTGCTGATGGGCATGTCTCCTTGGCTCAGAAGATAAAAATTCAGCCAGAAAAAAAAAAATCTTTTGCTGGTTCTTTACTCACTTTCTTTTATCAATCCTCTCTATGCAAGAAACTATGTTGGTGAATATGTGTTAAACAAAAACCTATATGATATACATAAGGTGTTTATAGTGTTAGATATATAAGCTGTAGATGAAATCTTTGTGATTAAGACTGTGAGCTCGAAGTAGACTATCTGTTTTCGTAGCCAGGCTTCTTTAGCTATTGACCATGGGCTAGTTACGTGACTTCTCAGTGACTCATTTTTCTTTATTATAAAATTAGTTTAAATTAGGATTAGATAAACTAATACCTGTAAAACATTTAAAATTGCCTTTAAGGGCAAGGATTCAATAAATTCTTGCTATTACTATTATGATTAAATTACTTACTACATTGAGTTTCCAAATCACTAAACACCTTAGTCATCAACCTGATACGTTTCATGAGTTGCTAGACCCTAGGAAAATGCCATTAACATAGAAGTCCTATCTCCAAGGTGCAAACAACCTCATGGGTTACAAAGACATAGCACAAAGACAGAGCACATAGTGCTCTGTGATTAGAATTAGAGTAGATGTGTATATGGGAAATGTATTTGCTATCTATTGCTACATAAAAATTACCCCCAAAACCTAGCAATTTAAAACAGCAAACATTTGTCATTGCACAGACATTGTGGGCTAGGAATCTGAATTTATTTTAGTTTGGTACTCCTGCCTTGAGACTTTTCACAAGTTGAAATCAACATGTTGGTCTTATTTGAAGGCTTGACTGAGGGAGGTCCTCTCCCAAGCTCATTTGCATGGTTGTTAGTAAGATTCAGTTTCTTGCTCATCATTAGCTGAATTTCTTTCTCAGTTCTTTGTCACATAGGCATCTCCATATGGCAAGTTTCAACTAGCTTCTATTAGAGCAAGTGAAAAATAGCAAAAAAGGGCCAACTAGACTGAAATAAGAGTTTTTAAAACCTAATCTCAGAAGTTACATCAGGGGATGCCGGGATGGCTCAGAAGGTTGAGAACTCGCTTTGCAGCCCGGGAGTCCAAGGATCAAGTCCCGGCCCCAGCCCAGGTGGACCCATATGCTGAGCTGAGGTGTGGCCCCCAGTTTGGTTCTCACCTGGGCAAGCTTTCCATGTGGGGGGCCCCTGGTTTGGCCTCCAGCTTGTCATGGCATGCCTCCCAAGTGGAAAACCCCCACCCCCTTCTGGTTTCTGCCTTGTGCAGCTCCAGGCCCACCTGTGTGGAATGAAACTATGTCGAAAACTGATGTTGTACAGCTGTGGAGACTGTTCTGGGCCCTTCTCCCTCTGTCTCTCTCTGCCTCTGTCTCTCTCTCTCTGCCTCTGTCTCTCTCTCTCTCTGTCAAAAACAATAAAATAAAGAAAAAAATTAAAAAAAAAAGAAGTGACATCATATCACTTTTGCTTTACTCTATATACCTCAGTGAGTAACTAAACATAGCCACATTCAAGAGAACATTATTACACATAGTGTGAATACTGGGAGGTGGGAATTATTGATATCCATTTTAGAGGCTGCCTAACAGAGGGCACAGTGATGAAACAAAGAGAAGAGATGGAAAGACTTTAAAACAAGTATTGGTGTTATATGGGTTTTAAAGCACAATTATTCACAGGGATGATTTGGAGAAATGGCATACTAGGTAGGGAGAATAAAATATGTGCAAAAGCATGTGAAAGAACATGAGGTGATCACATGTCATATGAGAAATTATCTTGATGCCATTCATGGTAGCTTTCAGGTATACTAGCATACTTCCCAGAGTTCATGGAATGGAAGAATTCACACACTAAATTAAAATACCTGAGTCCCATGGCACATTAAGTCAATTTAAAATACAGTGAGAAGCAAAACAAAAGAAATGGGGGAAACCTACACTTAGGATAGGGTGTAAGTGTGTATGATAATCTTACTACCTGAATTCTGGGACATTCAATGTTAAATATCACTTTTCTCCCTCTTTTTCATCTCAGACTTCCCCACTGATGGTATGATTGCAAAGACTAGAGCTCAGTTTCAAGCAAGGTAGCTCACAGAATTTACACTAAGCCGCTGAGATATAAGGAGGTATATGGGGACAATTACATTTAATTATAGCTGTGTTTTGGCAATTAGCTTCCAGAAAAGCCATAGACCTTATTTGTATATATTGCTTAGAACAAAAGTAGGGCCTGAACAGGGCATTAGTAATGGGTGGTCAAATTTAAGGATTTCATAGTTGTCAATTGATGATCAAGACCTTGATCTTTTTATTCATTTCTAGCTCAGTTAGCACTGTTGCTTTTTCATCACATTTTTCTATTTATTTTTTCTTAGGTGTGCCTTACATGTTATTAACTTATTGTCTGTATTGAGTGCATCTTATAAGTTCTGGCTATGTTTCACAAGCTACTTGCGTACTGATTATCTATACTTAATTACCCTTTGAGTTTTGCCTATACCTCATAAACTACTGGCTTACTTACTCTTTATGATCAATACTTCTTATAAGTTTCATCTTTATTTGTTTGTTTTCTTACCTTTATAGTATAAATGAATACAGTATATAAAGATTAACAAGGGAACTTGTTCTGGTTCAGCTAGAGCATAGGGGACTTGTCAGAGAAGAGCAGGAGAAAAATAGGGAGAGGGGTTTGTATGGAAACATAGACTTCGTTTTGCAAGCAAGGAAAAGTTGCTGAAAGTGTAAGCAGAAATATAACTCTTGGAAATACCACATATACATATGTGAATAAATGAAATTAAAGTACTATATGATAAATTCCCAATAGTTGGTTCAAATAGGATGATGAATGTTAATTCAAAGAAGGCAAAATGATGTCCCTCTGGTATCACCTGTATAGGTTTCATGAAATATGGAATGTGTTTGTTATTCTATGAAGAAAGGGAACCACTGGTTCAGAAAGGAAACTAGTCTGAGAGCCCTGTACAAACATTTATAATAGGTCAAAGAACAAGATTATCTCCTGTATACTATGGAAAAAGTTTTCATGGACTTAATAACTTGAATTTTGATATTTTTCTAGTAATAACAAGTGTTTATACCAGTTGCTAATTTGTAATATAGTTCAGGCAAAAATTTAAATCATGTATGTTGTAAATTAAGTAGTGACTAAGACTACTTGACTTACTTCCTCTCTTCTGGCAATTGAATCTCAATGTAAATAACTATTTTCACTGAAGTAAAGAAAAACTAATTCAAGGTGGTTGGGTGAAAAATGAACCTTCAAAATTTTAAAAAATATTATTAACTTTATATCAGGCATATTATGAGGTTCATCTCATTTAATCCCCACAACCAGCCCAAAAGGCAGATTTTACTTCAGACACAAAGAACATGAGAAGGACAAAGATCTAGACAGTATGTGCTTTGGATAAATTCAAAGATAAAAGTAGAATTAACCAGATGTTTAAAAATAAGTTGTGGGGGGATGCCGCGAAGGCTCATCAGGTTGAGTGCTTGCCTTGCAGCCCTGGCATCCGGGTTTCTAATCCTGGCCCTGGCTCATGTGGACCCACGTGCTGAACTGGGGTGAGATTCCCATGTGGAGGCCCTCAGTCCAGTTCCCACCCTGCCAGGCGCTAAGCCAACCTGTGTAGAATGCAACGATGTCAAAAACTGATGATGTACAACTATGGATGTTGCTCTGGGCCCTCCCCTTTCTCTTTCTGTTTGTCCGTCCATCTGTCTGTCTGTCTGTCTGTCTCTCTCCTGCTCTCTGTGTCAAAAATAATAAAATAAATCTTTAAGAAAAAGTTGTGAAACAATCCAATATGTGTGGTATGTAGAAATGTAACCATTGATTTTAAAACTACTTTAGTTTGCAGTCACTAAAAATTGCTGTCTAGATAGGCAACAAAATGGTGGTTGGGAGAGGAATTCTGGAAAAACTCTCTGGGAGTTTAGAATAAATATAATATCTGTAATTCAACAGAGGATTCCCTATACAACATACAAGCACAAGTTTCTGCAGGTGGGCAAAGGGGGAAACCAGAGGAAGATAAAGAAAGAAGTGCAGAGACACAGACCTCACTCAGATTCCTGCTTGGAACTCTGGCTGCGGGGTGGGGAAGAGGGTGGTGGGTGAGGCTCCAGACCTCACTCAGTCCATGGCACAGAGATAAGGAAGCCCAGAGGCTGGGCTGTGAGACACCACAATCAGTCCTCACTCTGGCCCCAGGAGGTACAGACACAGGTGCTTCAAGAGGATATGTCCTGAAGTCACTCCAGTTCTGAGAGGAGGGGGAGCAATGAGTGTGGTGGGAAGGAGACAAAAGGCTGCAGGCATGTGTCTCTGGCCACGAGCAGTTCTGTCTGTGTGACTAGCATTTAAGACAGCTGATCCCAAAACTCAGGGCAAAGACCCCAGGGCAAACCCAATGCAGGAAAGCATAAGGCCACACTGTCTGCATGCACTGCTGTCAGCTTCAAGTGGGGAATAAAGACACTGGTCACCTTCCCCCACTGCCTGCCGATCTCTGCCCTACTTCCCCACCTGCCATCTGGCGTTAGCAGTGAGCCCCAGGAGAAACCATAGCAGTGAGTGTCAGGTTAAAGAGCAGAATATCTACAAACAGAGAGGCTGCCAGAATGAGGAAACAAAGAAATGCATCTGAAAACAAAGGACAGCAGAAAACACCAGACTACGGGATGGAGGTAAACAACTTATCAGAGACAGAGCTCAATACCATGGTTATAATGATGCTCAGGCAATTTAATAAAACTTTTAACAAAGAGATAGCAAGCATAATAAAGGACATAGAGACAATAAAAAGGGACCAGACAGAGACAGAGTTTACAAAAAAGGAAATAAAGGATGGAATAGAAGAGTCACCAGACTAGATGAAGCAGAGATGTGAATCAGTGATATGGAAGATAAGGTAACAGAAAATACCCAATCTGAACAAGAAAAACGAATCCAAATAAAGTGAGGATAGTCTAATATTCTTCCAGGACAATATCAAGTGTAACAAAATTTGTATCATAGGTGTATCAGAAGAAGCAGAGAGACAGCAAGGAATAAAGAACTTACATGAAGAATTAATGACTAATAACTTCTTTAACCTGGTGAAGGAAATAGACATGCAAGCTCGGGAAGCATAGAGTCCCAAACAAGAGATACCCAAACAGGTCTACACTGAGGCACATATATTTAAAACAGAAAAATGTTAAAGACAAGGAGAAAATTCTAAAAGCATCAAGAGGATTGCAAGTAATAACTTATAAGGGAACACCCATATGACTCACAGCTAATTTCTCAACAGCAACTTCAGGCCAGAAGAGACTGGTAGAAAATATTTGATGTGATAAAAACCAAGGATCTACACTGAATGAAGTGACAAACAGGAAGACAGACACAAATTCACTCCATTTATAGGTGAAATACAGAGAAGAAAATTAACAAGCAGAATAGGAACAGATTCACAGATACAGACAACTTTTGGTTTATTGCCAGATGGGAGGAGGGGTGGGTGAAATAAGGGGAAGTGAATGGGAAGTTCAGTTCTGTTGTTACAAAATAATAGTTATGAGGGTGTACAGCATAGCATGGATGTATGGTCAATAATGTTGCAATCATTGCGTGCGGTGTCAGATGGGTATTAGATTTGTGGGGTGATAGGAGGAGAGCTGGAGGGGTGGGTGAAAAAGGAGAAGCAATCAAGAAGTACAAATTCACAGTCACTAAATAATCACAGGAATGTAATGTGCCGCATAAGGCATACAATAAATAAAAATGCAATAACTATATATGGTGTCGGATGGGAACCAGATATATAGGAATGAAGATTTTATAAGTTATATAACTGTTTCATCCTTATGCTGTACATCTGAAATCAATATAATATGGTGTGTCCAATGTAGTTGAAAAAGAAATAAAAAAATATCAACAATCAATCCAACACAAAAGAATTGTTGTCTAAATAAGAAACAAGCCTTCAGTTATAATCATGTTGGGAAGCTATACATAGTAAACACGAGACTCATGAAAATGTGATCTGGAGAAAAATGAGCTTTTATCTTTCTAAGAACTGGGGAGCATGACTGTCATGAAAGTAAAGGGTCTCTGATGGTAGCAGGCACAGCACACCAGTCAGTTGCAATTCTTATGCTATGAACATTTCCAAAGTCTACTATGTATCATTTATTTCCATAATCTCAATTTTTAAAAGCTAGGACCCTTTCATTTCAGAACCTAGAACGCAGCCTGCTCTGTAGCTATGCTCACTTTGTGTTGGAAACTTTACAAGACATACCTATTTACAAATGCTGATGGTAGAGATCCTTACTTTATGGAATGCTGATTTCCGAACTCTGTTGTCCATTCTAAAATGTTACTATCTGACATATCTTGCCAGGTGCTGTTGTTTTATATATATTTTTGGTTAGGTATTTTTGAAACAAATTATCTCTTTTCTTTACTACAAGGTTAAAGTTTTATTTAGCCTCTAGTAGCAATCTTCTCTGAGAATACCTTTGTTTAATTATGAGACTGGTTTGTTCTTTCACAGTCCAGTCTTTAAGACAGTTAGGTTCAAAGAACTAACAAGAACCAAGAGGAAATGAAAAGAGCTTGGTCGCTCTTTATTTTGGTTTTAGGATTTTGACAATAGAACACAGCTAGAAAACCACTTGGGGTCTAGTGTTTAAAATTTCATTAAAAAGCTAATATTAATGCTGTATAAAAATTAATATAAGTAATTCAGAATTATATGAAAAAAACCTAAGAGAGAAAAGAGAAAGCAATTTCTTGCTTGGAAGTAGGTAAGAGAAATGATACATCAATAAACTGAATTATTTTTTATTTTTTACTTTTACTTCTATTTTTTAAATGTTAAATTTATTGGGTGACATTGGTTAGTAAAAATTACATGGGTTCCAGGTGTACAATTCTATAGTACGTCCTCTAAGTGTTACATTGTGTGTTCACCACCCAGAGTTAGCTATGTCTCCATCACCATATATTTAGTTCCCAATGTCTCCCCTCCTACCTCCTTCCCACCTTGCTCTCAGGTAACCACTAAACTATTGACTATGTCCATGAGGTTTTTTTTCTTGTTGCTTTCAGTTTTATATTCCATGTATGAGTGAAGTCATAGGGTTCTTAGTTTTATCTGTCTGGCTTATTTCACTTAGCATGATGATCTCAAGGTCCATTCACGCTGTTGCAATGGGAGTATTTCATCTTTTCTTATCTCGGAGTAATATTCCAATGTATATATGTACCATAGCTTTTTTTTTATTGTTTTTTTAAAAATTTTATTTATTTATTTATTTATTTATTTAAATTTGTTGTTAAATTTGATGAGGTTACATTGGTTGGTAACAATTAGATAGTTTACAGATGTACAAGTCCACATCACATCATTCATGCATCGTATTATGTGCACATCACCCAGTCAGTATCAGCTCCCCTTCCATCACCTTATATCTAGTGCCCACTCCCACCTCCCCCCACAACTGTCCCCCACCTCCTCCCCCCTATCCTGGTAACCACCAAACCATTGAATGTGTCTGGTGATTGCCGGAGGGAAGGGGAGGAGGGGGGAGGGAGAGAGGGAGGGAAGGTGGGAGAGGGCACCAGCATTATGGACACACTCAATGGTTTTTATTGTTTTTGACAGCTAGAGAGAGAGAGAGAGAGAGAGAAGGAGAGAGAGAGAGAGAGAGAGAAGGAGATATATATATATAGAGAGAGAGACAGAGAGAGAACTGAACTAGGGGAACTCCCCAGTTCAGGATATGGGTCCGCATAGGCCAGGGCGTTTAACCCACTGAGCCATCCTGGCTTCCCCCACCACAGCTTTTTTAATCCAGTCATCTATTAAAGGGCACTGTGATTGTTTCTGTGACTTGGCCACCATTAATAGTGCGGCAGTGAACATTGGGGTACATATATCTTTAAGGAACAAGATTTTCAAATTTTCTGGGTAGAATCCCAGGAAAAGGATTGCCGGGTCATATGGTAGCTCTATTCCCAATTTTCGGAGAAACCTCCATACTGTTCTCCATAGCTGTTGTACCAGTGTGCATTCTTATCAGCAGTCTACGAGGGTTACTTTTGCTCTGCAACCTCTCCAGCACCTGTTATTCCTTGTCTTGTTGATTATAACCATTCTAAACAGGTGTGAGACAGTATCTCATTGTGGTTTTGATTTGCATTTTCCTAATAGCTAATAAAGTTGGGCATTTTTTTCATATGTCTGTTGGTCATTTATGTGTCTTCATGGGTGAAGTGTCTGTTTGGGTCCTCTGCCCATTTTTTAATTGGATTTTGTAGTTGTTGTTGTTGAGTTATATGACTCTTTGCATATTTTAGATATTAACTCCTTATCAGAGGCATAATTTGCAAATATTTCCTCCCATTCAGTTGGTTTACTCTTTGCTTTGTTGATGTTTTCTTTTGCTGTGCAGAAGTTTTTTAGTTTGACATAGTCCCATTCATTTATTTTTGCTTTTAGTTCCCTTTCCTTCTAGGTCAAGTTCATAAAGTCCTTTATGAATCTGAGTTTAATAGTGATGTTTTCTTCTACTCAGTTTATTGTTTCAGGTTTAATCTGGAGGTTTTAAATCCATTCTGAGTTAATTTTGGTATATGGTGATAATTTGCTGTACAGATTCATTCTTTTGCATGTGGTTTTCCAATTTTCCCAGCACCATTTACTGAAGAGGCTTTCTTCTCAGCATTGTTATCTTTTTGGCTCTCTTGTGAAAAATATCTATCCATATATTTGTGGGTTTATTTCTGGGTTTTCTATTCTCTTTCATTGGTCTGGCTGTCTGTTTTTCTGCCAATACTAAGCTGTTTTGATTATTGAGGCTTTGTAATATAGGTTGAAATTAGGGAAGCATAGTGCCTCCAGTCTTATTCTTACATACATTGGTGCAAAACTCTTCTTGGTTCATGTCTGCTTTGTAAAGTTTGATGTTTCTCCTTGGTGGGTAATGAGGTCTTTTTTGCTTGGCTGTTTCTATTAGTGGAAGGGCTGGGGTTTACAATTACAGAACAGCCCAGCATGTTAATATTCAGGACCCAGCCAGTAACCTGATAATCTCAGAGAATAGAAGAGTCTCAGACCCCACCCTCCTTGATTCAACCTGCCTTAATGGAAAACTGGGCGTTGCCTCTGATTGGCACCTTCAGTACTTCCGCCTACTTCAAAGAACTTATAACCAATTAGATGATTTCAAAATAGTTTGAGAGGTTTTTCTGCCTCTTAAGTCAGCAATTTTATTTGATAAACAAAGCTCTTAAGGAAAATATAAAAAATATTTTACATTAATTCTGTAAATTAATTTGTTTATAGTAATTACTGTAAATTAATGTATTTTTCTGTATTAATTTTTGCTGATGTGTAGGTGATAAAACTCTAGTCTTAACTCTTCTAAACTTTAGTCTTAACTCTTCAGACAGGCTGCATAAATGTGTAAAATCCAGTATAATTCACATAAAGGAAATTAAAGTAAACAAATTATATGAGAAGGGGACAATATTTGTTCTCCTTTGTTGCCTAGAAATGGGTTCATAACATATTATTCTAATACTAATTTTAAGTAGTCAAGGCCAAATGATGACAAACTGAAATTTCAAATTGCACCTATTATTTCTTAACCCAAATGGAATTGAGTTTAGTTAATAATAATAATAAAAACAGTGATAGTTGGCCCAAATAAAAGATAAGGAGTTTGTATAATATGGTGCCATTCATAAATTATGCCCCTTTTCATAATCTTTTACTCTTAACTGCTCCTTGGGCTTGACCCCTTATCCACAATCACTTAAGGCTAGCTACATAATCATCTGTGTCCCAGGGTCTGCCATCAACCTCAGTGTTCTCCATGCTCAAAGATGTATTAGGTTTCTATTGCTGCTGTAAAAATCACCACATAATGGCTTAGCATAACACATGTTTATTATTTTATCATTCTGAAGGTCAGAAATCTAAAATCAAGTTGTTGGCAGAGCTGTGTTTCTTCTGTAGGTTTCAAGAGAGAATCTGTTTTTTCAGTTTCTAGTAATAATTTCTATTTCGTCTCACATGACCCTTCCTTGTATCATTCTGACCTCCAACTCCTTAGTTCCATCTCCTAGTCTGAGCCTCCTGCATCCCTTCACAGGATGCTCGTGATTGATTATATTTGGCACTACCTAAATACTGTGGGTTAATAGCCCAACTCAAAGTTTTTAATTTAGTTACTTCAATAAAGTCCCTTTCACCATGATAAGTAACATATTCAGGAAGGTTCCAGGGATTAGGACATGGTTACTTTGGAGAGGACAGGGAGATTGGTATAGTTTATAATAAGCCTGCCACAAGATGCATGACTTTGTAACCCTCTGACCTCATGGTTGGGAGCTCTTAAATAATAGTCAGCAGTTATGGAGCATTTACTATAATATAGACCTGATTCTGTTTTAACTACTTTCTATGGTTTATATCTTTTAATCTGAAAATAACCTTCAGGTTATGTACTATTAGCACCTTGTTTTACAGATGAAAAGATTAATAAATTTGCTCAAGTTTGCACAGTAAGTTGCATAGTAAGTTGCCACACTAAGATTTGAACCTCAGAGGTATGGTATGTTCCAGGTGAATGGTTTGGTCCTTACCTTTACTTTCAACTACCTACACACATGTTCACATTATGAATAATTGGAGAACTTCTTCAATAATAAATCTGAAAGTTCAAAGTGCTATTTTCTTCTCTTTCTTGATAATTTTTTATTTTGAAAAATTAAAAACATATGTGAAAGCTGTAAAGGTGGTACAACAAACACATGTGTTCTCTTCCCTTAGATTCAACAATTGCTAGCATTTTACCACATTTGCTCATTATTTTTCTTCCTGTTTCTCTGTGTGTATAACTATAGGCTGTCTATAGTGTTTTTGTAAACAACTGGAAAGTAATTGAGTCATCATGATGGTTTACACCTAAATAATTTAGCAAAAATTCTCTAAGAACAAGGATATTTCACACTAAAGCAATATGAATAAACTATTATTATATCTAAAAAATTTAAATTTGAACATGTTTTGTCCATATTAAAATTTATCCAATTATTTAAAAAAGGTCTTGTATAACTGTAACAATTTTCTTTTTTTGTGGTTAACTTTTTTTTAAAATTTATTTTATTGTTAAATTTATTGAGGTGACATTGATTGGTAACAATTACCGTAGATAGTTTCCGGATGTACAAGTCCACATCATATCACCCATGCATCGCATTATGTGCTCACCACCCAGAATCAGCTCTCCTGCCATCACCATATATCCAGTGTTCACTCCTGCTCCCCACCCCCAACTCTCCTTCCCCCCCTCCTCCCCTTTCCTCAGGCAACCACCAAGCTATTGAGTGTGTCCATAGGTTTCTGTGTCTTTGTTACTTTCAGTTTTATAATCCACCTATAAGTGAGGTCATATGTTTCCTGATTCTTTCAGTCTGACTTATTTTGCTTAATAAGATGGTCTCTAGGTC
>PVKE010030024.1:0-19874 GCA_004027555.1 Craseonycteris thonglongyai
AATCTTGCCATTTGAGACAACATGGATGGACCTAGAGGGTATTGTGCTTAGTGAAGTAAATCAGACAAAGAAAGACAAACACAGTCTGATTTCACTTAAGTGTGGAATCTAACAAAAACCCAAAACAAATGAACAAATGAAACAAAACAAAAGCAGACTCAAAGGAGCAGAGATCAAACTGATGGTTGCCAGAGGGGAGGGGAGTGTGTGTGAAAAAAGCTGAAGTGAAATATAATCAGTAAGAGTGTGACAGACGGTTACTAGACTTCGTGTGGTGCTCACATCGTATGGCACATACATTTCTAATCACTATATTGTACACCTGGCACTAATGTAATAATGTATGCAAACTATACATAAAAAGAAGAAATCGTATGGTAGCAAAAAGTGCTTAGAAGGAGTACACACAAGTGTGACTAGGTGTCCATCATGACTTTTTGAAGGAGCTCAAAACACCTGATAACTATATTTCTCCAAAACCCATTTTCTGAGGCAGCTAGCAGGCCCATGGGTCTGGAGGTTGTAGTTGCATAACTGAACTTGGTTGTTCTTCAGTCCCAGTGCCGCTGATCAGTGTGAAATGGGTGTGGTGAGCGCTGCCTCTTCAAAGGGGCAGTGTGGAAAACAATGACTCATATTGTAGTGAGAAATGAAAATGACAACCTAGGCCAAAATAAGTCTAAGCTACTGGTGAGCCTCACTGGGCGTTACCAAGCTTGGCACGGGGGTGAGGGGGAATGGGGGTGGTGGGGATTTGGGGGGAAGGGAAGTCTTCACTTGCCCATTGCATCCAGTATCTGAGCTGTTTGCGGACTGTCAGAGCCAGTCCCAGGACTGCAGCTCTGACTTTGGCAGGATCCTTGCTCTCTGCCTTCTTTTATCCCTCTGGGAACTCTGTCAGCTTCCCTTTCCTCTATGTAAACCCAAGCCTGGCTGTGCTGTAAGAACAACAACCCCCACCCCACCCCGCTTCCCCCAGGCCATAACATCCTCCTTTTTTCTTTGTTTTTGTAGTATTTTGGATACAAGAAAATGTGCTCATTCAGAACTTGCATTCCAAGTTAGAGAGACTTAAGTTTGAACCCTTTGCCCCTTGACAAGCTTGGCAAAAGGCACATGACATGCCTAGAGCCTCTGCTTGTTCATCTGTAATAGTACCTACCAGAGATATTATAATAGGCCACTAAATAAAAATACTCACATAAAGCACTCAACACAGTGTCTAGCAACCAAGAAGTGTACAATAGGATTAGCTTGTATGGCTGGTATTGTTACAAATATTTATTTATATATGTTTGTCTCCTCTATTAATGAACTTTTCCAGGACAGAGATAATGTCTTAGTTTCCATCTTCACTATCCCATTTGCCTAGCAACATAATAACGTCAATGTAGAAGTATCTGAATAAATCTTTGACTAATGAATAACCACATATAGGTGTGTGTATGTATTATATATTCTGTAGATATGTACACACATATAGATGCATGTATATCGAATGATATAAAAAGGCCCTTGAACCTCTAATGTGCTTATGAATATGGATAGCACTATTAGAATAGTTATAGATGTAGCACTATTAAAGTCCTAATTTAATTATATTGGTGAATTGCCATCACCATAATTGGGGTTTTTTCAAGTTTAATTAATCTGGGCCTCAAGAAATTTGGATCTTCAGGGCAAGACCCAGTCCCCAAGAAAGGAGGCTGCATATCCATTCTCTAACAATGTGCATTCTCTGGACTGATTTTGGATGGGGTGCTTCAGGGAAGCTAATTTTGTGGGGCAGGAAGGTGCTACAGATCTGTTTCTCCGTGGTGGCCAACTCCTCCCCAGGGTCAGATTTTCATAGCATGGAAATTGAGAGGTGAGGGAAAGCTGGGATGGCTCAGCGGGTTAAGTGCTCGCTTTGAAGCCCCAAGGACCGAGGATCGTATCCTGGCTCTGGCCCAGGTGGACCCACATGCTGAACTGGGGTGTGCTTCCCGAATGCAGTGAGGCCTCCAGTTCAGTTCAAAAAAAAAAAAGAAATTGATAGGTGGTAACACTGACCCAAAGTGGAAACTCACTAAGGTGGGGTGGAAGAACCAGCTTTTGCAGGAGAAAAGTTAGCTACTGAAATTTTGAGTTTTTGTTGATACTGTATTGGAGTGGATGTATCTAGAAGACAGAAGAGATACTAATGTTATGGAGGTAAAGACGTGGCTGACACCACCAAATGCCATCAGTGATCACAGAGGCTCAGGATTAAGCAAAGCTATCTGACATCATTTAAAACTGGACAAAGTCGTTTCTTTCTGGATGTCTGTTCACTTCAGTGCGCATGTCATGTTTGTTAGTTGGCAAAGAGAATAGTCTAGTTAAGACAGAGCTGGTTTTCATTCCACAAATAAAACTGCAAAGTGAAGAATAAGTTATCAGAGAGATCTACAGCAGATCTCTATCCCCATATATATATAGGACAATAGCCACTGTGGCTCATCATAGCTGTTCACCAACCTCCTTTCACAACCAGTAGTTTGCAACAGAGGTCAACTCCTGGGAATGTAATTGCTGACCTTTATGAGTTTGCTTTCATTTGTGTGCACAAACCATATTTGTGCCATTGAAGAGTTAAGACTGGAAGCATTGGCGCAAACCACATGCCAAAACGAGAGAAGACATGGGGAAAAAAATTGTAAAATTATAGATAATCAATGGAAGATTTTGTGAAAATGGTAAGCTAGTACGGAGAGAAGAAAACAGTGAACAGGGGGAGAGATAGAAGATGCTGGAGAAAGAAATAAGGAGTCAATTCCAAGAAAAATGAAGGAACGAGATTAGAGATTGGAATTGTTAGTGTGGAAAATGAAATCATCTTTCTCTGAGCCTTGAAGGAAGAATGAAATGGCACAAGGAGGGTCAAGGCCAGTTGCAATGAGTGGGATTTTTGAGAGATTTATTGCTGTATAATTATGTATCAGTAAGATCACCATTTGTTGAGTTATTACTATGTGCCATGCATTATATTCACTTTAGTTCTCATGACAATCATTAAGGTAGGTATTCTGGCCATTTTATAGAGGAAGAAATTGAGGTTTAGACAGTATCAGTAACTTTCTCAGTTACACTGAGAAGCATGAGAAGTTGACAGCTTGAACCCTCATATCTGTGTGACTCCCCACTTGCCAGTTATGAAAATCTTTGAAAATCTGATGAGAGTAGAAAGTTCTTTCTTCTGATTGAAAGAAAGAAAGAAAGAAAGAAAGAAAGAAAGAAAGAAAGAAAGAAAGGCCAATGGCATGCACATATCACATTTTACATGCAGTTGCTGGAATTTCACAATCCTCTGAAACCTGTTAATGGGCCCCTGTGAATGTGTTGACACCAGATTAAGAGCAATGAGCCAATTTTCAACAAAACAAATTTTAAATATGTGTTAGCCTTCCAAGTTGTCACGACGTGATGCTATTCGAACGACATTTCTGTGGCTCCAAATAATTCTGGAGCTCCAGTTTCAGAATGTCCTCAGAATCCTTTCACTGGCCACAAAAAAAATCAGTCCCAGTTACTTACTTTTGTTTTCTCCAAATAGTGTCTGTTGTTCTTCCTTATTCATTATCTTTAGTTTCAAATGACTTTTGGCTGTTTTCAAAATTGTAAACTATTCTCAAAGGATTCCATCATTCAAGAAATCCAAAGAATGTGCAATAGTCCCAGGGAACCCCCCCCCCCCCAAAAAAAACCAAACAAACTAAAGGGATGTTGTAGAAGGGGTTCTATCTGAGGTGAAACCTTGGGCTAAAGAACTGTTCTCAAATCCAACCATATGAAAGCTACACGTGCTGCCTGTGGTTATTACTTTAATGACAGTAACTCATACTTCAGTGTATGAGGTAAGGTATGCCTTTAAAAATATACTAAATTTGATTATTGTAAGTTGCCTAGTAAAATTTACTGCTTCAAGACTTTTTTGATTATTAGAAATAGAACCTGTCACTTGTGTAGGTACACTTTAATGTCACTTTTGCAAATATCATCCTTCAGTGAATCTTCAGTGTACTAGAAATAGTACATACCTTAGTCAGCATCAGTTGATATGTTTGTTTCTATAATCCAGGTAATTTTCAATGCTTCTGAGAAGGTAATGAATAACTATAACTAAAATAATGGTTTAAAAAAATTATTTTCTTTGGCAGCCCCCCATTTTTTTTCTGACTGAAGTATATCTACTTTAAAAATTAATTTTGTTTTAGGAATGATGTTATTCTTTGGATCATTGGAAATAGCCCTAAAATTGTTTGAACTCACTTTGGAAGTTTATCAATTGTATTGACTAAAAAAATTGCTTGCTTCTGACCATATATATAAAAGCCAGAAACCCTATGTTTTGTACATAAACTTCAACATGTAGAAAGGTCTGATTAAAATTTCCACCATCTCTTCCTGTCCCTTCTCCCACGTCAATGATGACTGACTTTGCTGATATGTGTTTATACCAGCCTGCTGGGCTCCCTTCTGGAATAGACTCTAAGGTCAGGGAGGTAAGTATACTTTTCATGTTACACAGATACTTAAAGCAATGTTTCTCATCATTATATCTTTTTCTTTAACGGCACACATGTATATTCACAAGCTATTATGGGCAACACAACCTTATCACCCCCATCAGTAACAATACGTGTGGTCATTGATAATCTCGACCATGGTGCACTTGAGTGGTTTCAAGTCCAGGTACTCATTAGAATTCTATCATTTTCCTTCTCGTGGAGACAGACTAATGTTATGTGGTACTATTGTTGACAGCCAATGTCTGATGCACTAAACAGATGGTGTCCTTCACATTTCTTCAGTACATTCGGTGTTGATTCCTTCTACTCAAGGAACAAGCAGACCTGGGAGTTTGTTAGAAATGTAGAATATCAGGTTCTGCCCCAGACCTCCTCAGTCAGTATTTGCAGTTTAACAAGATTCTCCTCCCCACCCCTAGATTTGTGTTTAAATCAGCACTGATTTAGTTGATTCTACATAAGCTCATAAACATAAAAGTTGCAGAAAATGCTGAGTTTTGGTATGTTGGATAATAGATATTGACAAAAAACAATGAACAAGCAAAAAACCACAAGCAGACTGAATAGACACAACAGTTCTCTTTGTCAAATGGTAGGTATAGAAAAATGTAAAATGGTTAAATTACAGATATTTGGCTTATTCACTTCAGCCTTTGGAATTGGTTATTTTTCCATTTTTTTGTTGCTTTTCATGTGGATTTTGGGCCCTGTTCTGACTCACGTGGTCAAACACTGACTAAATCTCATCATCCAAATCAGGATTTTTAATTTGCTTCTCCTGGGAGCAAGATTTTGTGGTTTCATCTCAAGGGAAACCACAGTTCTTGAGAAGTAAAATAGTTTCATCTCAAATCAGTAGCAAGAATTAAGGATGTGACCAACTGTCAAAAAAATGTATTATAAATCCAAAATATAACTGCAGGTCTGTGTTTAAAACAAAATGCTGTGCCTGGAAAGTCACTTTCCATGGGAGATGGCAGAATCCTGTAGATCGACCTGAGCCCCATGTAGCACTCTGTTATGTCCTGAGCTGTTTGGTGGGATACAGAAGTGGATTCCCTCTCTCTCTTACGAGTTGGTTGCAGCACAAGTTGGTATATGCCTTGAAGAAGACAATTTTAGTAAACATGTATCAAAAGCCTTTAAAAATGCATATTCTCTTATCTAGCAATGCAATTGCTAGGAATTTATTCAAAAATAACTATGTAGGGATTAGTAAGAGAAGTGGTATGTGAATCCTGTGCAAACGTGGCTGTAGTCATGATAGGAAGCACAGGAACACTCCGGCTTGCTCCACCGTTGACACCCCTCCTTCTGCTCTGGGTGATACCCACCCCAAACCCTGAGGCTTCTTCAAGGTAACTGAAAGACTTTTAGTCAATCATCTGATCTTATTTGGGGCTCAGTTTTCTCCTTTGGACAGGAAGAAGTTTGGGATAAAGGCAGTGGTTTCTTAGAATATTACCTGTGTAGAAAACTTGAGTGATTGTTATTTCACCTGTGTATATGAAACACAGATTTCTGGACCTCAATCATCACAACACCCTATGAAGGAGGGCTTATTTTATTTTTATAAAGTAAAAAACAAGGCTTAGAGATCCTTTCATTTTACACTCAGGGGAAGGTGGAGCTGGGATGTGAACCTGTCTCTACTGATTTAATTCTGGTGCTTGTTCTATCACTTCAGCGTTACGGAAACAGGCCGACAGAAAGGTGCAGACCCCTGCCCTTGTGAGCTTAGTGGGGAGCATTTTGAAGACGACTGGAATGTGTCACAGAATTCCTTAATGTGATGTTTTTGGGTGAAACTATTCTTGTAAATATTTCATTTACGACCATGGAAATAGTATAAGAACTAGTTTTAGTTTATCTTCTTCTTTTTTTATTTTTATTTTTTTGAGTTATACGAAAAGATTCTACTCTTTAAATATTTCATACTCAGTAACCCAGTGAAAATGGTCCATCTCACTTTTAAGGTGCATACGTCTCTAGGAGGAGCCCGTATCGCTCTGCTTGGGATGATGGAGCTGCTGTGGTCTGGAACAGGACAGACACCCCGTCTGTGGGTTGTGTTTACTCTAAGGCAAGCTTATCTAATCCACGGCCTGTTGGTTGCATGTGGCCCAGGATGGCTTTGAACATGGACCAAAAAACATAAATTTGTAAACTTTCTTAAAACTTTATGAGATGTTCTTTGCAATTTTTATTTTAGTTCATCAGCTATTATTAATGTTTGTGTATTTTATGTGTGCCCCAAGATGATTCTTCTTCCACTGTGTCACAGAGAAGCCAAAAGGCTGGGTACCCCTCGTCTAAGGGGATGTGCAAACTTTGCTTTTTACTCCAGAAAATCTCTAGTTTCATGTCAGTAGTTAGTTGTAGGTATGATTCCGCCTTTGACTTGCGCTGTTTATAGCTCCTTTATACCTTCTGAATTGCTTCCCAAATGTTCAGAAAATATAAGTTTCCTTTAAATAATTAATTAAAGAAATATATTTATTGAGCACCTTTCATGTGCCTGGCATTGGACAAAGCCATGGGCCTACCCAGTGAACAAAGCACCCATGGGACCATGGCCTCTTGGGTTCAGATCACTTTGTCAATAGTCCGCTTTTAAACCTTTTCCTCCGCATTTTGTTAAGCTTCACTCTAAAATCTAGTTAAGAAAGTGCTCCATGAAAGTGATGTTTTGTATATAATCTAACTTGTTGAGAGTTCCATAGTGTGCAACATTCTGCACAACTTAAAGATTACTTCCAGAGAGGAAGACCCATAATATATGGACTTCCAACGTTGAAACTGTGAATAAGTTCTATTTTTTGGTAGATACAGTCACAAAATCTGGTTGCTTTGAAAATTCTGCACTGCTATTTAATTCATTATATTTGATCTTCAGTTTTATGGGCTATTTTGGTTAGTGATGGTAATAGCAGAGAATTATTGGAGCCTTCAAGGGGATGAAAGGAGGGATGGAAATGATTAAAAACAAGTTAGCTTTTTCATGTATAGGAAGGAGGAACAGTGAAGAAGCAGCAATGCATTCTTAAAATGATTAAGTAATTTACTAGGGCATTTTGAAGCCTCATTAAAAATTAACAAATTGATCTTAATGCATCTCATGTCATTGTGTTGGCTGGCTGCCCATTGCCTTGAGGCTCTGGTTAATGGGCTCAGATGATAATTTCTACCAAATGGCAATAACCTAACATTGAAAAACCATTTCTTTTTTCTGTTGATTATAGTGAGGCAAAAACAGAAAAAGCTGAACCCTACCTTAGAGTGATTTTGCAAAATTTAAGTTATATATTGACTGCACAGGGAAAAAATCTGCCAAGAGTTGCTATTGCATCTGGGAATTGTTGGCTCATACTGACATTATAAATGCCTTTGCTGAAAATCAGCTATTTCTACTTCAATTTACGTAAATTACATCAGACTAAAAATTCTAGGTCTCTATGAACTGCTTAAATTTGCCATAATACCGGTAGTATGAAAGTAGCAAGATAAACAAACCAGCCTGGCCTAGGGGCTCAATAGTAGGCTCAGGCCAGTGATCTGGCTTTGTCCCACTCATTCCTGCCTAAGGAGCCCGAGTCCTTTGGGTGTTTGTTGTATTCACATCATCAAATCAAGGAGCCTCTTGTAAATATCCATACCCTGATCCACATTTCATTTGCACAGAACAGCAAGCTTCTCTTGTTTTGCATGCATCATTACTTCATATGAGAATCTATGATTCCAAGAATCATTGAGTTAGGGCTCTAAAAGAGTCTAATTCAAATCCTTGCCTTTAAGTTTGTTTCTATAGCCCCATTTTAGGATATGTAGCTTGCCCGAATACATAGAACTGTAACAAATGGAAGAGAGTCACACCAAGTGTTCTTCCTTTGCCCATCACTCTCTCACACCCCCACCCCAGCTTTGATCAAATCCTGTTCAGTGTGCATGTGCATGCATAGACACACACATATATACAACGTGGCCTATATTATATCTAGTTATTCATTTTTAAGTGGAGGGACAATTTGATGACACTTTTGGAGCAACCTTCTAGATATGGCTTTAAAGCTTAAAAAAAGTCCCCAGTATTCCTAGTCAATGCACTCATACCTCATATATTAGCAGTATTTCTTTCTAGTGGTCTGCATTTATAAATCTATCCAAAGCATCCATTTTAGTTTTCACTGAAATGGAATTCAACTGTCTTTTTTCATTCTTATTTCATGGGTATATATATACTCTAGTTGATTGTACATAATTAAATAATAAGTGTGGTAGGAATTTGCAGTTTTGAGAGCATAAAGAAGTGACAACATAACAGTGAGGAGCAGAAGTGAGCAAGGGCACAGACCATGAATGTAGTAGCCAAAAGTGCTCAGTATTCCATCAGCATTAGCATGCAACAGTTAACCTAAGTGACTTGATTAAGAGGAGATTGACTAAGAGAGCTGTAATAACTTACATTTATGGAGGTTTTTTCCTGGGCCAAGCCTGGCATTAATCACTTAACATGCAGTCTCTCATCTAATCTTTACTGTAACTCTGAAGATTAGGCATTATTACCCCCATTTATACAAAGGGGGAAAAATGTCTGCTAAGTATTTGTCCAAAGTCACCATGTCCCCAAGTAGCAGTAAAAAAGCAAAAAAAGCAAATCTGGCTCTCTCCAAAGACTTTGCTTTTAACTGTTATGTTATATTATAATAATGGATTTTGACTAATGACTCAAATCTATATCAACAGAAAGCATGCAGATATCACAAATGAAATCTCCGTTTACTGAAGAACTATCGTTTTTCCATACTTGGTATCAGTTTGTTGCTATTTCTGTTTTAGGAATTCACAAGAAACGTTTTGTCAAAGGAGACTGGAAAAAGACAGGCAATGACATTTGGGTTCTTACTAACTGAGGGCAAATAAACAAAATGTCTCCTCCTGCTCCAAGTTATTTATTAGAACGTTTACAATTTCAGTAGTGAGCGATGTCAAATTTAATATATTCTCAGGGCTTACGAGAGTTCTGTCAGCTTGCAAATTTCTAAGCTAGGAACATGGAGACTTTATGACACACATTTGTTTTCTTGTGGTTCTTTGTACTGTTGCTCCACCCTGTTCATTCTAAGTCCTTCAGTTTTAATGAAAGCTTTGATCTTTGATGATAGAGAATAATTACAATAGTTAGGGAATGTTTGTAGTTTTTATTGGTGACTTAGACTGTGATATGTATACGGCTAGGCTATGGGATGAACCTGATTTTATATATTACATATGTTTATATGTATATTTTTTATTTCACTTAACTGTAGGAATTAGAGTATTTTAAAAAATAGATTAAAACAGGAAAATTGACCCTGACTTTATGGCGTAAGCTAACCATTTGTTTGGGGAGGCTTTTAGATCTGGTGAAGAAAACTGCCATGAAATCCTCATCATGAGTGATGAGAATCAGCCAGCTCTATTGATCCTCATTTGTTCAATGCAGTCAGAATAATCCTGGTTTCAATAGATTTTTTGGAATCGCTTGTACCTAAGTGGAAGACTGCAGCCTGGAATGAATATGGCACTCAATTTCCAAGAGCACCTTCCTCATTGGCATTTTTATTTCACAGCTTTTGCATATTTTCACTCATTAAGGATTTAGTCTCTCATTCTCACCTCTGAGTGCTAACACAGGTCACTTAGAGATTACCCAGAACAGCCTCTTTTTCACCCAGTGGTGTGCTGGTAAATGCTTAACAGTAGACTTTCAGTGGGGAAAAGAAAAATCCCGTGCCTTGCCTCTGAATGTAGCGTTTGGTGACTCCCATGGTACAAATACTCCCCTCATGGTCTATGTGAAGCTACCACCCTGACACCACTGAGAGCCCTGTTGGGAAGAAATGTGTGCCATCAGCCTTTGGGAGCTGGTCAGAGCCTGCTCCTGAAGTTCCTGCTTCACACCTTTTGTCCTTTAATCAAATAGCCAGTTGTGAGGTCAGACTTACTTCGGGTCAATTGAAGTTAATTTGAAGGCCACAATTAATTTATTCTATATAGACTTTATTACACTCTTGTAGGTTCTTGGAAAGTCTGAACAAAGATTGGTAAACTAAGTCATAGCCCAAAGGTTAAATGAACATTGATTTGTACTGACCACAAGAACTTGTATTGAGATGAATGTCTGTTACGTAAACTCGATGATTTCCATTAAAGGACTCGTATGAGAAATTTAAGACTTTAGAGCCAACAAAATCTTTGCTTCCTTCTTTCTTACATGAGAACCATATAAATACCCAGGTTAGTCTTTCTGCCCAGCCTGCCAAAACTGTTGTACTCAAAATTAACGCCTAATCACAGGAAATGCATAAACCATTGAGGTTGGCATATATGAGGGCTGTCCAGAAAGTATCCAGCCACATAATGTGAAATTTAAATTTTTTTAAAAAAATATATTTTTATTTATTTTTGACAGAGAGAGAGAGAGAGAGAGAGAGAGAGAGAGAGAGAGAGAGAGAGAGAGATACAGAAATACAGAGATAGAACTGAACTGGGGGAGCTCCCAGTTCAGCATATGGTTCCGCACTGACCGGGGCCCGGACTCGATCCTTGGTCCCCGGCGCTGCAAAGTGAGCGCCTAACCCACTGAGCCATCCCAGCTTCCCCCATAATGTGAAATTTAGAGGCATCTATGGTTGGATTTTTTTCTGGACAGCTCTTGTATATCTCCTCATTCTCTTGTCTCTGATGTGTCTTTCATTTCTATTGTTTTATTGTGTGTATGTCCTTTAACCTAAATAACCAACATAATATGTTAAAAAACAAAACAAAACTGTTTTCCCTTGTAGGGCAGAGAATGCCAGTATGGGGGGAAAAATAGAAGGTTTGAGGGAACTAATGGGGAAACTCATGAATGAGGATGTTCTCTGGACATTTCTATTGGCATAAACCACTTTTACCAGGTAACTTGTATGTACTTTCCATTGCTTCTGATGGGATGAAGCCCAAGGACCTATGTTCTTTTGGTTGACCCAGATCTGATCTCAAAATGAATGCCTTCCAGCTCTTTCTTTTTTGCTCTGTGTACTCATGGGGAGATCAGTTCAGGCCTTTTGGTCCCCTATTTTCCATTTATCTAGACTTGCAAGGTCAGTTTAGTCTTGGCTTCCAGTAGTTTGCTGTGGTTAGGATTTTTGTTCTCCATGACCTCAGCTACCTTTATTTTTCTCTATTTTCTTCACCTGTGTTTACTAAGTTCACATCAATTTTCTGTACAATGGCATGTTTTCTGCAGAGTTGGCTCTTCTGTTCTTGTTGCCATCGAGAAGGGAATACAAACAAAACATTTGGACTCACTCTCAAACAGAATATGTTTTGACCAAGTAGAGCTATGAAAACATTGTAAAACCACTCAGGTTTACCCCGGGTCTCCAGACGAAATAAGGTCACAAGAAAAGTCACAGAGGAGTGGATTGCTGGGCCAGCCCAATAGCAATTTTGCTGTCACCTAAGGTTCTTTCTAGTTGAAGGGGTCACTGGGAACCCCACAATATGCTCACCAACACCTACACATGACCTGCTTTTTTTTTCTGCTTCAGTGATCCCACTGTTTGCTCTGCAGAGCCTGTTCTGTGTCCCTCTACTGATCCTCTTTTGGCTGTAATACTTGCAACTCCTGAGAATATTTTTTTTTCTGATGCTCCATCCCCGGGCCACAGGTTGGAGCTGTGGTCGTAACCACTTCTCTGCTCCTATTCTGCAACTTCTAGGCTCCCTCTGGCCAGGGGTATACCCCATTACCAGGCTTAAAACAGAAGTACCAATGTCCTCAATTGTCTGCAGGCCCTCTAGCATGGCTGTCTTTTCACTTGACCTGCTAGTTAGTTAATTGGGCAAGCGTGGTAACTCTTAGTTACATGCCCAAATCTCTACTCCCTCCTTCCACATAATACAGCTGCCTGGTTAGAGACCACTTTTCCCCATTCTACCCTGCAGCGAGGTAAGGCCATGGAACTAAGCTCTCACTGATGGAATATAAAAGCTTAAATGTTTGGTCCTTAAAAAGGAAGTATTGGGGAAGCCGGGATGGCTCAGTGGGTTGGGCGCTCACTTTGCAGCGCTGTGGACCGAGGATCGAATCCCGGCCCCGGCCCGTGCGGACCTATATGCTGAACTAGGGGATCCCCCAGTTCAGTTCTCTCTCTGTCTCTGTATCTCTCTCTCTCTCTCTCTCTCTCTGTCAAAAACAATAAAAGAATAAATAAATAAAATAAATAAATAAAAACCATACAAGGAAATCCAAAACTTTGGTGTATCTTTAAAAAAGAAAAAAAAGAAACAAACACAAAAAAAGGAAATATCCATCTTGTATATTATCTTTCCCCCTTCCCTGGGGATCATCAACCACACTGATGAGGACAGCAACTCAGTGCAGTGGTTCTTAAAGTGTATTCTGAATTCACCCCAAGATTCCTGAGGCCCTTTCAGGGAGTCTGGGAAGTCACAACTATTTTCATAATTATATTTAGTTGCCCCTCTCTTCCTCCCTCCCTTTCCACCTTCCTTCCTTCCTTCCTTCCTTCCTTCCTTCCTTCCTTCCTTCCTTCCTTCCTTCCTTTCTGCCTTCCTTCCTTCACTGTTTTGCACTTGCATTGATGGTACAAATGCAATGGTGTGTTAAAGTGCTGGTGCATTAGCATGAAGCAAAGCAGTGACCACAAATGTACCAAGACTAATCACATTCTTTACAGCCTTGTGCTTGCAAGGAAACAAAACAAAACAAAACAAAACGAAATGCCAGTTTTAGTTAAGAATGTCCATGAAAAAGCATTACAAATAATTTAATGACATCATTGCTGTTGAGTGCATGTCTCTTTAATATTGTGTTTTATTCTGTGTAATGAAATAGAAAGCATGTATAAATATTTCCTATGCATACAGAAATATGTTGTCTCAAGGTAAAGCATTGTGATTGTTTCAGTGCAAGTTAGACTATTTATTTATTTTTATAGGACACTATGTTTATTTGAAAGAATGATTGACACACTACCTTTATTCAAACATCTGGCATACTTTTTTTTTTTTTAATTATCTTGTCACTTCAAGAAAAAAAAAACAGACAGTATTTGTTATCATTGATAAAATTTGAGATTTCAAATAAAAATTTGAACTTGGTAAATATATAGTTTGTCACCATAAAATTTGTAGCGTCTCAATGTTTAAAATACCTTTTTCCTGAGGAGGTTAGTGGTAATATCAATGAATGTGATTTTATGATGTTAGGTAATAAAATGTGTCAACATTTGGAAGTTCTACACAACACAGTGAACCAATACTTTTTAAAGGACCAATGTGTGATGTCACAAAATCATGACCAGGTAAAGAGACCCATTGGTAGTGTAAAATAAGAAAATTTGCTTTATTTGATACATTTCACAAATGTATTTGGTTGTATGATCACCACCATACCAATAGATTTTAATGTAGCAGAGTATAAAAAAATTTATTGATGTGATTTCAGATTCTATAGTGAAACTAACCTTTAAGAAGCTGCTACTTGAGTTTTGGTGTATGAGGCTAGATTCTCTTCACATACTTTCACTGAAACAAATCATCATCATCATTGTTATCATCATCACTATCATCACCCATCATCTATTACTAAGTCAGACATTGAGATTTTTAAAAATATCAAATGATACTCCTTTCACTTTTTTTGAAGATATAGTTGTTTTTTTAATAAAATAAGTTAGTTGTGTTAGCATACAATGATTTTATCATGGTTTTAAAAAATTAAAAAACAAATATTTTAATAATTTTTCAGTTCTAATTTAGAATATAGTAAGTGACAATATATGTTACTCATGTAAACAAATCTCTCTGGAGTCCTCAATAATTTTTGACTGTAAAGGGGTTTGAGACCAATACACTGGAGAACCTCGGCCTTTTATCATAGCAGAGCTGAGTGGTGAACTCGGTCTTGACCACTGAGTGAGCTCTTAGAACATGCCTGTCTCCTTCCTGTCCGGGATATGAAAGAGGAATATAGTTTATTTCATTTGAACCACATGTATAGTGATGACTCTGCTACAGCATCTTGGCTCATATCCTAAATAATATACTCACTCAGAAAGTGATCTGATGGACACTATTAGAATTTTTTTTCTCCTTTAGTGCCTAACAAGTATTCCTAAGTCAAGCTCTTGTGCCTTGACTTTCCCAGGAATAGCCTGGAACTTTGAACAATTACTTTTTTTTTCTTAACATTTTAGAGAAAATCAGTCCTGCAGCAGTTGTTTGTCTTAACATATCACATCAGTTGTTCTTTGAAGGACCTCAGGATTCTGAAATGGTGGAATTTTTAACAAGCAAACTGCCTGTGCCTATATTTTGTGATCTCTTTTGCATAGGTTTCAATCTGCATTCTGTCTTTGTTCTCTCCATCAACGTGTTTGGTCTAGTTATGGTAATGATATGTTTATGAGACAACAGTGAAGGCATGTGGTTTAACAAGAAAAAGGATACCCTTAGGGCAATGGAAGAACCCTTGATTTGAACTTTTCTGAGAAAATTCATCATTTTTGGTTACCATGTTTATAATAAGTGTCCCTAGAATATGGAAATCCCGTTTCACTAAAATTGATGTACTAAGGTGATGCTTAATCATAATGTTCCTGTTATATTGAGTAAACTCCGGTATATGTAAACACTCATAAATCCTGATTACTCAAGAGAGGAGTGGAAACCCCCAGTCTTTTTGTAGTTTCCTATTTTATGAACCAGGTTAGATTTTTTAAATGTTATCATTTCATGTTCAAAATATTATGAATCAGTACGTGTTTTCTCCAAGATCAAGTTTACTTTCCATTCTGGGTATTAAAGACTCTACATAATTAGTCCTGAATCCGCCCAGCCCCGGGCACTCTTAGCAGGCAGCACAAAGCTCCGTAGGCAGTTGAGTCCACAAGAAAGAAAAGAAGGCAGAGTGTTGAATCCTTGGCCCCATATGATTACTGTTCTCTTGAAAACACCCTTTATTCTCTTGTTCTCAGTCATACTCATCTGCAACACCACAAGCCTGATTTAACTCTGCCTATCCTGGACCTGAGCTCACTACTGAGCACTGTTGGAGATCCTCAAGCAACTGTGCAGGCTTTCTCCCTTTAAAATCATGACATAACCCCAGATTTCAAATGGTAGCCAACAGACTGGCAGTCCCACCAACTTCTCTCATTCCTCTACTGTCCCACTAATGAGCTAACCTCTTTTCTCTTCTAACTTCCTCAGCTGATGGTTTTTACTCATAATTTATTTGAAAAGGAATAGATAAATCTGACATGTGTCTGTTCACACATATTTTACCTTTCCTTCTTTTAGGGCAAATCATCCCCAGTTCCTATCTAAGGACAAACTCCCCACTCCTGGCCTCATTATTGATACTTGTATATCATCCCTGTGAAACAACAGAGACAATATTTCTGTGATCTTCAGGAGACCATATTCATCACATATACACACTTCATTCATTGGGCCACAGATACATTGGCTTTCTTTTGGTCTTTTAAAATTTCTGTCACAGCTCCCTTGTACTGGCCCTTTTCTCTCCTTGGGACAATGTTCATTTCGGTTTCAGCCCAGATGTTACCTGTCATTTCCCCAGAGAAGCTTCCCTTGACCATAGTAGCTAAAAGAGGCTTCTGTATTATTTTTTCTAGGGTTTCCAATAACAAAGTGCCACAGACTAGGAGGCTTCAATAACAGAATTTTATTTTCTCATAGTCCTGGAAGCAGAAGCTGGATGACCAAGATCAAGTTGCTAGCAGGGTTAGTTTCTTCTGAGGCCTTTCTCCCTGGCTTTATAAATGGCTTTCTTCTCCCCATGTCTTCACATAGTTTTTCCTCTGTGTGTCTATGTCCAAATTTCCTCTTCTTATTGAATTAGGGCACAGCCTAATGACTGCATTGTAGCTTAATTACCTCTTTAAATACACTATCTTCAAACATACTCACATTCTGGGATACTTCACTATATGAATTCAGCCCCTAACAATAACTCTACATGCCACTGCAGCATTTTTTTTCCTGGCATTTGTCACTATTTGAATTTATATTATCTCTCAATTTGTCTGTGTAACTGTCTTCCCCACTAGCACGTAAGCTCTGTAATGGAGGGCCTTCATCTATCAGTTGTCTCATGCCTACAACAGTGTCTAGCACAAAATAGAAGCTCAGTAAATGTTCATGGAGTAATTGAAAAGGCAGAGAAAAGAAATTAGAGATGCTTTGCTTCAACCTGGTGAGGTGTTTGTTCTTCTGCACTATTTTTTAGCTCTACTATTAATGCTTCTATTTTCTCTCGAAATCCTTCAAGGCTCAAACTATAAGTCATCCCTCTTTCTGGAAATCTTTCCAAATTTTGTAGCATAGATTGATTTTTCTAGTCTCTGAATCTTTTAAAGCAGTTATTGCCTGAATTCTTTTGGCAAACCACATCATTAAATATTACTTTTGGATGTTCTTTAATTGTTTCCTGTCTTCACTGTGTGCTTTATCTCTCCAGCGAGACAGTGATGTGCCCAACGGTGTCAACCATCATTTATTTATTTGCTTCTCGGTATACTATAGCGTTCTAAGTTAATAATAAAGATGAATTAAACAGACTTGGATGCAATCCTGTTTCTCATTTAACAGCAAAACAGGCACCTCTGAGCAAAGAACCATGGGTACAGTTGGCAGCTCTGTGTGATGTGATTTCTAAGGCATTAAGGAAAATCCTCTGCCCTGATTATATATTTCTGTTTCATTTTTCTCTCCACATTTGCTCATAGATGCTTAATGGCACTTTATGAGAAATTGTTAGGCTAAACCTTGTTAGAGCAAGGTGTTTTTTGTTGTTGTTTTGTTTTGTTTTTTAAAGCTGCTTTGTTGAGGTATTCTTGACGTACAAAAAGCTGTGGATATTTACTGTGTCCAACTTAGGTTTGGAAATAAGTCTACACCCTGTAAAACCATTGTCACCATTAAGAACAAATATTTTAAATGCAAATAATTCTCCCAGGAGGTAAGGAAATGACTTCCTTTTCCTGATTGATTCTTTTCTAGAAAACAGACTTAATAGAGGATAGGAAGGCATTAGAGGTGGGAAAATTTGTGCTAAAAAATAAAGCTGAGGACCTGATTTGCACTTTGGCCCAAGTCAGCCCTGGCCTGGGCTAGCATACTGAAGAATTAGAAACTATTTCTTTGAGTTAGCATCAGGATTGACTCATTCTTTTCTCTAGGAAACCATAGCTCAAATCTTCATTCTATGAATGCAAGCCATGTGACATTAGGAAAATTAACTTCTCTGGGTCTGAAAATCCCCATCTGGTAAATGGGGTTACATCCAGGTTCATTGTGAAAATTACATTAATGATTAATAAATATTAACTGCTATATTAGGGCCCTTTTATTGGTTTAAACCAAGCTTGTCTGACCTCTGGTCTGAAGGCTGTGTTTGGCCCAGGATGGCTTTAAATGTAGCCCAAAACAAATTCATAAATTTTCTTAACACATTACGAGATTTTTTTTTGTGATTGTTTTTTTTAGCTCATTAGCTATTGTTCGTTTTAGTGTATTTTATGTGTGGCTCGAGACAATTCTTTTTCCAGTATGGTTCAGGGAAGCCAAAAGATTTGGACACCTCTGGTTTAAATCATCCTTACTGTAAAGAAAAATAAACCTGTTCTCTGAGAAATGGTGTAGGGAGCGAGAGATACAGCTAACTGATTTATATTTAAAGGATTGATATGTCTTCCGTATATGCTACCTTATCAATGGCCGCGGCCCTCCAATTTTTGCAATGAAGAAGTTACTTTTTATTTTCCAGAAGGTTTGAAGTTATCAGGAGATGAATGTGAAGGGAAGTGCAAATAATGAAAAATCTTTGAGCAAATTGGAATGCATTTTGAGTGATGGTGCTGATATTGTTTCTGAGAGCAATATTGTCCCAGAAAGGTACTGGATGGAACTAGTTCCTTTAGTACTGGAAATTCCAGCAAGCTATGTGAAGAAAGCTAACCCTAAAACAAAAGTAGGTCTAAAATTATTCCCACTTTAGAATAAGCTAAAGGCTGGTGAACTTACTTGAGTGAAGGTTCCGCAGATGAACTTCAAACCAAGTGATCTCTTAGTGACTTTTATGCTTCCTTTCCCACACACTTCAGAAATGACTTGAACTGCAAAAATGCCGAAACCCAAAGAAAATTCTCGAAATCCGTGTGGAACCTTTCAGAGGTAGATTTGACCTCTAATATAAGGTGGGGGTGACCTTGTAAATAGTTTAGAAATACAATCTTCATATTACATCAAGATTTTCTTAGGCCATGCCTACTCTGAGGCCAATTTTATGCTCTAGAGACACATTCCACTTCCTGCCAGCTACCAAAACATCCTCGAAGTGATGGGCATAATGACTCAGGGTCACATAACATTCATTTAAACACATATCAGCTTGTTTATTATTATATTACTGCCCAAACACCCACAGAATCTCAGGCAGTTAAATAGGATTAATGTTGATGAATTTAGTACCCCTCTCCCACCCCACCACCACCCATTTCTCTTCTATTCACATCAAACTTTTAAAATGATCACTGTTGGGAATTCATTTTTGCTCTTAATCAGGGATAAGTAAAAGATGTGTGACCAGGTTGGTTTCAGATTTTGGAGTCAAGCCATATTCTGAAACTATTTTATTTGAAAACCACACCTAAGTCATAGAAAGGAAATATTGGACATGAATTACATGACCCAGCTTGCAGGTGTGGGTGGAGCTGTTGGCATTAGACAGTACGGTGTATAATAGGTAATCAGAAAGCATCCCATAAAAGAGCTAATGATAGCTATTCAAGATAAAAAGAAAAATGGCTTGCTTACAGCTGAAGCAGGTAATTTGGGTCAATGAAATGTTCAGATTCGCCTATTTTGGCCATCACTATCATGCCGTAAATCATGGCTGACAACCAAAGTCTTCTACATGATTTTCTTAACTGGTCTATACTAGTATAAAATATCTATAATATCCACAGTGTATGCTGGATTAAGGGGAATACTATATATTTTATGTCAACTAGAAGATCTAAAGGTATTAGTACACAGTGATTAAAGTAAATGTGCATTGATTTATAATTTCATATAGTTTGTTAAAGTCCTGAAATTGTTTTAGTAGCCTGCAAATAATTATTTTTTTTGCATTTATTTATCAATTCATTTAATATTTAGAATCTCTAATCCTTACTAGTTGAGTGACCTTTGGCATTTGCTAACCTTTTCCATCTCAGTTTCCTCATGCATAAAATTAGGAAGATG
>PVKE010030025.1:0-19870 GCA_004027555.1 Craseonycteris thonglongyai
CTGCAAAGTGAGCACTTAACCCACTGAGCCATCCCGGCTTCCCCTAAACAGATATTTTTAATTAAATTATTGAGATGACATTGTTTGGTAAAATTACATAGGTTCTAGGTGTACAATTCTACATTACATCGTCTATGTGTTGCATTGTGTGCTCACCACCCAGATTCAGTTCTTTTTCCATCACCATATACTTGACATCCCCTTCCTCCTTTCCCATGCCCCTCCCCCTTTACCCTCTGGTAACCACTAAACTATTGACTGTGTTCATGAGTTCTTATTTCTTTGTTGCTTTCAGTTTTATATTCCATATATAAGTACCGTAAAGTCATATGGCTCTTGATTTTTTTTTGTCTGATTTATTTTGCTTAACATGATTATCTTAAGGTCCATTCATGTTTTCCCAAATGGCAGTATTTAATTTTTTTCCTCACCAGCTTTATTGAGATATAATTCACATACCATACAATTTATCTACTTAAAATATAAAATTCAATAATTTTTAAAATATTTAAAATTTTAAAATTGTTAGATTTATTTGGGTTACATTGGTTAGTAAAAATTACATAGGTTCCAGTTTTGCAACACATAGACAAAGTACTGTAGAATTTCATCTTTTCTTATGGCTGAGTAATATTCCATTGTGTAAATGTACCACCACTTCTTTATCCAGTCATCTGTCAATGGACATTTTGGTTGTTTTCATGTCTTGACTACTGTGAACAGTGCTATGATGAACACTGGGGTACATATATTTTTGCAGACTAATGTTTTCAAATTTGGGGGTAAATACCCAAAAGAGGGATTGCTGGGTTATATGGTAACTCTTAATTATAGCATTGCTCAGGTCTTCACTATTCATGTTTAGTGTGAACATATAAGGGGATTTATAATAACTTCTGCAATGCTTTCCAAAATTATCTGACCAGTTTCTATGGAACATACTTTATGGAATATTGCTATAGTAACTTCACTAAGTTTAAATATAAAAATGACCAGGGTACTCTTTTTGTTTACTAACATAAATAAAACCACAGTTACAAAAATGATTTAAAACAGTTACAAAAATGTTTTAAAACAGTGTAGCTGTCATATCTTTTAATTAGTTGTTAAAGAAATTTGTTGAAACTGAACAAAATTAAAAGAATATATTTAAGTGTCTTTCCCTTCATACTCCTATTCCATTCTTGATGCATAAGCATCATCAGATGACTCCATTTCTGTCTCCGAAGATAACACCAGAATAATAACTTTTGAGCTTTCACAATTTTGTATAATTAATGAGTAGAAAAATAATTTGCTAATTTTATGTCCTTAGTATAGAAAGGTCATGAAAGGACATTCTACATACTAAATGACTTAAATGGCCTATTTCTCATTTGAAAGGAATCTACTATTTTCTCCCAGGATGTTTCAATACCATAATCTTTCTCTCCACATATCTTTAGCAACCTAGGTACTCTTTGTACCTAGGTACCCTTTATACGACTGCTTTGGCAGTTGATTTAGGAAGGTCAAGGCCTCCTCATTGTTCATAGCCACTGTGCAATAATTCTTTATTCGCCTTATCTTATAACAAAGTTGAAAAATGCTGCCTTTTTTTCTAGTTTTGAGGACTGGGTACCATTACCCTCACATGTATTCTCTGGAATATTACCTAATAATAAGTGCCCGTTCTTATCAGCCATGTACAATGATAAATTCAGTCTGCTATTTGCTGGGCATGTAGAAATTTCTGCTCTTTTGTGATTAGTGGGAGCTGCCCAACTGAGAAATGTCTTTACAATAAAGCATGCAGCTCACATTTAAAAAAGTACGTGTTGTAGAACAGAAGGTCAAATATCTACTACTTTCCTTAGAAAAATGAGGAGGGAGTAGAATTAGGAAATTTCAGGTATAAATTATGGTCAATTTAAACTAGAGAAAAAGCTGGAGTATAGCTAGAAATGGGAAATACAGTTTAAGTTACAATAAATACTTTCAAATGCATCTAAATATATAAAAATGTATAGTACTGATAGAGTTTAAATGATTTTATGCTAATGAGCCTTTGAGTCCACAATAGTACGAGTCTTTTAACTTAGAAAGTTCTTAGATAGCTTATTTATAAGTATCACAACTGCCATAAAAAAGCATGAAGGTTTTTATCCTCAAAAGTTTCCCATGTTTTATATTTATTGTGTAAATATAATAGTAATGAATTAACTATGATTCAAGAAAGTAGTGTTTGAGAAGAACTACTGCAAGGTATGATCTTGTTTTAATAAGAAAGCCTGACATGCTTAAAGGCTTTTCTGTCCTTACTATTCGTATATAACTATTTTTTCCCTAGCTCTTACATATACGTATGATTAGCAGAGTACACAGAGTTCATTCCTATTTTATTTTCCTTTTATTTAACTTATGTATAAATATTTTGCAACTTTCAACAATCTTTATAACTACTATTCAAATGAGTGTATAATAGTCTATATGTTAATGCTTAATAATTAATTCTCTGAAGTTAGACTCTTAGATTGTTAGCAACATTCTTTTATTATAGGTGATCATGAAGTCATAGAGAGAGGATGTATTCTTTTGCTTCAGCTGAATTACTTCCATGAGACAGAAAAGAAAATTTCTTAAAAAGTAAGTTAAAACTTCCTGACAGCGGGAACCATATCTCACTTTTTCTATTTCTTGTAGGCCTTAGCACAAAGCTGAAAGTATTACAGGAATTTGTTAAATAAGTGATGATTTAGACTTGCATATGAGTATTCTTTACAGAAGTTTGATCCATGACAGAATGGCTGATGCATATTGAATAATCTATTTTTATTTAATTTTGCTAAATGGGAGAGTATTGATATAAAGATCAGTCTATTAATGAATATGCTGTTTAACTTATTTGTTGCATTGTGAAATTATTTGCCAATTTCTGTCTTTATAGGTTTCAGAGCGGAGGAAGAGATATTAATAGTTATAGGTAAAGTGAGGTAGCACAGGGTTTAGGGACCTAGAACAACAGCAGCATTTACCTTATTCAATATCACTGCTTTTACATGAGTTTCTCATCTCATGGCTCAGGGTTTACACTCCATACAATTTAGTTAATCCATAAAATAATTTTCTAATACACGTACTACCCACTTAAGCTATGAAGAAAGAATTTATTTAAACAGATAAAAAAAGAAAACATTGCCCTCACTACAGTTAGGTCTTTTGAACACAAGTTGAATTAATGAAAGAATTATGATATTCTTTTAAAGTTTTAAAGTGTAATTCTGTTCAAAATGTTATAAAACCTAGAGAACCATGCCATGTATCTTGTGACTCTTTATGCATGTGGGAAATACCTTTTTGCTCCAAACAATCTGACTCTCCACAGTGTTAAATTGAGAGCATGAATTATTTTTGTCAGCCTTTTTTTTTTCATAAAATCTTTATGTTTTTTTATTCGTATGATTATTTAATTCTTAGAGTAAGGTTTGTAATTGGTGGAAAGTACGAAGGAATAAAATTCAAAGCAAAATGTAAAATTATAGGTGTGTTTGAACATTAGGAGGGGATAGGTACAGAATAGGAATAATACTATTTAAAAGTCTCTCCTAATTTTGAGTACCAAGTGCATGGTCCTTATAGCCAGAGTAATAGATTACTGAGCTTCAAGGAAAGCCTATTTTTGTGAGGAAATAATACAAGGACAGAAATAGATGTCATATCACATGCCAACTAGAATTTATTAGCAGCAGTTGTCAAAATATGGTCTTGAGAAAAATTCTGAGGAAGTGTTGTGCTCAGTGGAAAATTGTGATGATTAGTAATGCCTGCCATGACAAGGAAAAGAAGCAATGCATATATTTGCCAACAACGGAAAAATTCAGTCTACAAAAATTCCTGAGGATATAATTCTGGACTATGTTGTTGCCATATTTTCTCTATATTGTTGAAGTTACTACTTCTTCCTTTTTTCAAGTAATATTCTTCAAGTGGCTGAGCATTGTAGGAGGACATTGGGGGAATATATGGACTATGTATTTGCTACTTATTCCCATGAATGAGGGTATATACTCTACATCGTTATATTTGCTTAGTGGAACATAGAATAATAAGTTGTGCTCCACTAAAAGTTCTTTTTGAGATTTTAAAATACTCCATCTATGAAGTCTGATTGGTCCAGAGAAACTTATCTGGAAATGTAAAAATGTATCCATCCTCTTTGCCTGTGATTACATTTTTGAAACAGTGCTGTATTGGGAAAAATCTTGCCATTTTGGGGTTATTGTATGCTGTGCAGTGGAAAGGACAAGGGTTTACAGTTGGACATCATTCAAATTCTTGATCTACTGAAAAATTGTGGTGTATTCTTGGGGAAGAGCCTCTTTGAGTCTCCGTTTCCTTATCTGAGGGATGGAGATAAAAGTGAGGATCAAATGACCTAACATAAAAGTGCTTAATACAATGAATGGCATATAGTAGGCTTCAACAAATGCCAGTAAAAGTTATTGTTGATAATGTATATTAGAATTTGCATTAGTACTAATATTGGTATTAACATTAGTATTATTATCTTGTGCCAATGACAGTTCATGTGAATTGAATTTAGGTTTTGTAATGGGTAGCAGTTTCACATTTCTTGATTAATATTTAATGTTCTGTCTTACTTCTATGAATCTTTGCTAATCCCTTAGTTCAACACTAGTTTTGTCCAGCCAGTTATTTCTGTCATGAAAAAATTATTAAAAGTGTTAGTTATAGAAGTCAAATAAAACAAGTCGTCCATGACTTGGAATATAGAGATACAACTTTGCAACTGCTCATTATGTATAGTCTATGCAGCATTGAACAAGATCTTTTCAAAGTGAATGAAAAAATTTATATCAAATTGTTGAAAGTTATTGCTCTCAGAAGACAGAATTATAGGTGCTTTATTAACTGGATAAGGAGAGGCAGTATCATATTAGCTCACAGTTCTCTAAAGCAGAAGTTCTGAGGTAAGATACTGGTCTGAGCTTTTCCCTGCCTTTGTGATTCACATTATTGCTGGAAGCCACTGTTTAAAAGTTCAACAATAGATTTATATGTACTATGGAAATTTGTAGTTCCAGTTCATAAGAGCTAAAATATTATAAGATCCTTAACTATGGTCTAGTGGGAAGTGAGAATGGTCCTGAGTGCGCTGGCTTGAGCAGAACATAATTTTTGAGGCAGGTGACTATTACAGATTATAGGTGCGGTTCTATCTGGTCAACATCATCCATTTCAAGGAGCCCATAATCTGTAAAATTCTCTGACAGTGACATTTTAGGAATCTGGAGTAGGGATTTGAGGGAAGTGTTATTTTCCCATTACACTGCAACATTGGCTAGCTGACTTCAACTTGGTGCAATCAGTAGGCTGCAGTATGTGGAGGCATCAGGCGTGGGAGTTGAAGAGGTTAGAGAATGAATGTGTAGGACAGTGTGTGAGTGGCTGGGAAGGTAGGGCTAGGTGAAAAGATACCATATAGTTGTAAGTCCACTTTGTATCATTAAATCCCAGACCCCAGATGCAAACCTGGACTCCATGGGAGTTTTCTTGATTTACAGATAGATGAGAGTAGCTACCAATTGATTATGAAGTTTAGGGGAGAGGAAGCAAAAGATGTTATAAAGACAATGGCCAAGCATTGCTCCTGATGCCATTTTTGTGTAGCCCTAGCCTCAAGATGTGCCATTTCTTCCAGGGGCTTGGCATCAGGTGACAGCTACAAATAATTCTTCAAAAGGAGGCCATAGGGCATCAGTGTAGAATAAATGAAAGTGAAGGTAGTTTGAAATTTATATTTATGACAGACTTCGTATATTATTAAGGTACTTTTGAAAAAAATCATTTTTTTTTACATTCAATTGGATTTAAGATTGCACTATTGCTATGTTGATTTATATATCCCTATATATTCTGGAGTAGGAGAGAAAGCAAGAAGGTAAGGAAGTGTACAGAGCTCTGAATGCAACCATGGGAGTGTGTCAGCATTATTTGAAGTGGCTGCTCCAAGTAATGAAAGCCTTCTCTGAGCAACATTATTTTGAATATTGGGTGTTCTATCTTTTGAAATGAAAGATTACAGATAGAAGGTTATGAAATTTCTAATATGGTAGTATGAAATTAATAACCTATGCGTTTCCCAACCTTTTTTATACCTCTTTGTTCCTTTAATTTCTTCCCCTCTTACTATTCTCTCAAAAGAAAGAATAATCAGGTGACTTTCTGAGAAAAAAGCATTTAGAGTAGAATAAAGACCCAGTGGTTGAGAAAGTTATGTCAGTGTAAAAGTGTGAGAGAACCCTGGGAGTTTGGGGAGAGTAGAGAAAAGAAGAGTGCAGGAGTTTAATAACTTACTGTGAGTTATACACCCAGACTCCTTTACTCATCTGAGAGCTACATGGGAAGAAAGATGAAAATTCTATACACTGTCATGCTTCCTTAATTCAGTATCATTCTGGGACAAACAACTGGGCTTTGAGACGTGGAGAATGAAGGGACAGTGGCACAGTTTTATAAGCATAAAACAAAGCAGGCATTGTCAAACCAGCACTGCTGTCCTTTAATCTGCTATGTCTGTTCTCCCTAAACACTCAGTTCTCTGGGACCAGGGACAGGGTGGGTAGGTGGCATTGGGTGTAAAAGGTTGAACAGGGGAAACCCATTCAAGCTACTCTGAAATTAAAAATGCTGACAGAATTTCAGTCATGATACCTTTAGAACTCTGCTTCCTTTTATTTTCAAACCAAAGTATATTAAGGGCAAAAGCAGTAGCACACATACCTTTGTCAGAGATGCAGACAACAAATAAATCATAAAAATTTCCATTTGGTCTTCAAAAGATTACATTTGAGGATTGAATCACACTACAAACTTTATATAAACAACCCAACTTCTGGACCACATGTTATGGTGCCATCACAAAGCCTGCCATTCACTGGCCTGCTTGCCCACTGATATTGCACATTCTACGCATAGTCTGGCCCTCAGATATGAGCCCTTATCTTGACTTTACCTCTTGGTCATTTTGACATTTTGGTATTTTCTCATCTTAGATTCTTCATCAGTATTTCCCAAATGTGACAAACTTTCATAATCTTGAAAAAGCAAGGACAAAATTATTTTATCGGCTGTTCTTCAAAAAGAAGGCTCTTACCTGTCTGATTGTATAGCCATAGAACAGTTAGAGCGCTCTGTTGTTGGGCACTGGCTGTGGGGTCCGTTAAGCCTATACCATAACAAGAAGTCCAGATTAAGTGATTTCAATTTATAGATGCCCATGTTCTCTTCCATTAATGCAGACTCATGCCATGAGCTCTCTCTTCTCAATGTTATAGCATGCCTGTCTCTTCAACAAAAATATATAAAGACAAAAATCAAGAGACATTTTCTCTAATTACTTCTGTTTCTCTTCAGAGACAGGTTTCTATATAAAAAAATACTGGCCTTGGTACTTGCTCTTCTCTCCGACCTCAATTGAGCTCCTCCTCTATTGCAATCTTACATGACTTTATTGAAAATGTTCTTGCAAAAGCTGCCCATGCTAAATTCAAGGGACACATTTCACTTTTTTTTTGCCACTAAAGCTTTGTGGGGTCTTGGACATTACACTCCTTGAAACTTTCCCTTTTTGGTTTCTATGATACTGCTCCTTCCCTGCTTTCTCATGACTTGTCTGGAACTTTTTTCTCAGTCTCCTTTGGATACTTTCTTTCAGTTCATTTCTTAAATCTTGGTTCTCCAGAGGGTTGCATTCTTTTACTATTAATTTGTATTCTTTATATTCTCTGTGGACTATCATAACTACATTTAAAGCTTTAGCTAAAACCTATATGCTGATGATATTCAAATCTAAATCTCTAGCCCAGATCTTTATAGCCAAGTTTCAACCCATTAATATAACTGCCTATAGAAAGAACATCTCTACTTAGATGCCCCACAGACATCTTCGACTCAGCATGCTTGAAATGGTCTCTTTCCATTCCCCAAACTTGTCCTTCTTCCTTTCTCTCTTTTAGTGGTAATATACCATCAACCAGTTTGTCTAAGAAAGAAACGATAAATATCCTTGATTTCTTTCTGTCCTCCTCCCTCCATATTTAAGCAATGACCAAGACACATTAATTTCCCATGCCTATAGTAACAAATCCACTTTCTTAGCTCCTGACCACAAGGTTATTTCCCTTTCAAAAGTCAGGCCCTGCTTTTTTCTGGTTTGGATTGTTACAAACATATAACTGTCTCTGTTTCTAGTCTTGTTTCTTGTTTTCCACTCCCGGTCTACATCACCCCTCAAGTGATCTTTCAGAAAGGTAAATGGGATCACGCCATTCTCCTTCTTAAAAATGCTCAATGGCTGCTCATTGCTTTTATGATAAAATCCAGAGGGCCTTTCCTTCTCCCCCAACCCACACTTTACTCCTTCCTGGACTGCTTTAGGAAAGATGGGCTAGAGTAATATTATGTTTTAATCTCTAGCTATTTCATGCTTGACTTCACTTTTGAGGCTCTCAGTTAGTGATTTAGAGGTGAGCTCTTATGTGCTCTGCTGGGAACTCAGGCCCATTTCAAGCAGTCCTTGAAGAACCTTTGGCTTTATTGTTACTAAAGCCTGTAGTGGCTTGAACCTGTGTCCTAAAGTTGAATATCCGTATATCCTATTGTCCACTCCCTGAGTCAAAAAGTAAGCTCTGGAAATGCTTTGGTTATTTTTAAGTCCAATTGGCCTAAATAAAGAAATACATTTTCAACTTAATAATATTTTAAATATAATATTTTCAGATATAGATGAGAGTATTCTTTTACTGCTATTTTTCCCATTCTTATAATTACTTTTTCAGATAGAGGTGAGTAGATCTTCTCAACTTTACTGACTTTATAAAATTGTGAATGAGTGCCTTCATTTTTTTGTCTTGTCATCTCTTTTACTCTGGTTTTAGGAATGGAAACTAATGACAGCTGGGTGTGATCACACCAATAGGAAACATCCTTGCCCCTGGATGATTCACAAATTACCCCTGTCTTGCTTGCCATTTCAAATGAAAGAACAAAACATAGAATGGACAAAAAAATTAAAGGGGCTAAAGACATGCACATAGTCTACTTACAAAGGTAAGGAAGACTCAGCAAATCCAGAAAGGATATATAAATAGCAAAGATTCACACAGGAAAAATATAAAGAAAGTAATTCAGAAAGATTAAGATGGAGAAAAGAAAAAGGAAAACTTTTCTAGTGAAAAAAAGCCAATTTTCTAAAATGTTAATAAATTGCTTCTACAGATGTTAAATAAAATATGGTTTATACACAATTTTCTAAAAGGTTGACAACTAGATGGTTATCAGGGCAAACTTTCTCCTCTCTGTTAGTCTTGTCTACAGACTGAGATAAATTATAATTCTCAAGGGTGAAAAATCAACATTATGCTTCTTACACAAGGATGTCCTCCACCAGGGTACGAAGGGCACTGGGATTGCGGATCAGTTTGTCAAGGAAACTGACAATGTCAGTAAATTTTGGTCTGTGATTTCTCTCCTTCTGCCAGCAATGGAGCATCAGTTGGTGTAGAGATATTGGACAACCCATAGGAGCTGGTAGTCTGTAACCTTCTTCAATGGACAGAATGACCTAAATGAAAGCATACACACATTATTCGTTTGCTTTTTGAGACAAATAATACATATTCTAAGCTGTAATTCATTTTCATATAGGGAGTAGAAGCCAAAATATTGGTAAGCATGAAAACTACTTGTGAGTTCAAGTGGTCCAGACAGGGATCAATACAAAAGTTGTGAACAAGAATTGCAAGTATCTCCATAGCATCTGCTGCCACTTCTGAGAGGAAAATATGTTATTTTAAACATGGGGTGTACAGAAGGATGGTTAAAGTTTCTTTTTTTTTTTAATATTTATTTATTTTTGACAGAGAGGGAGAGAGAGAGAGAGAGAGAGAGAGAGAGAGAGAGAGATACAGAGATTGAGAGAGAACTGAACTAGGGGAGCTCCCAGTTCAGCACATGGTTCCGCACGGGCCGGGGCCGGGATTCGATCCTCGGTCCCCGGCGCTGCAAAGTGAGGGCCTAACCCACTGAGCCATCCCGGCTTCCCCCAGAAGGGTGGTTAAATTGCATCAAAATGTTGAGAAATAATTTTGTGTGATTTAGCTGGAATGCCTCAAAACCCATTTAGGATATCAGAATATCAACATAAAAGACTCATGTGTATAGTACAAATCATGTTGAGAAACGTTTTAAGTAAAATTGTACTTCTGCTGAAGCACAGAATTCCTGAATCATTTTTTATACTTTTACAATAATGTCAGTGTATAGTCTTTTTTGAGTTATCATTTCCCCTTTCTTCTTTATTACCTATTGAGTTCCTCTTCACTTACTTCTGGCTTTCCCTTAGTCTGACACTGATATGATTATAAAGTCTTCTCATAACTTCTGAGGTCATTTAATCTTTTAAATGTTGTCAGTGGCTAGCTTAAGGCCACAGAGCAATAGGAACATTCAGTCCAAGTATCCCCTGAGCCACCACCCTCCAACACAACTTCCTGTAATGACAGAAATGTTCTCTGTTGAACACAAAAGCAACTAGTCACGAGTGACTATTGAGGACTTGAAATGTGGCTGGTAGGATTGACGAACTGAATTTTTAGTTTTAGTTCATTTTAATAAAAATCAACATTAAAATAGGCCCATGTGGTAGTGGCTACTCAATGGGACAATGCAGTTCTGGGAAAAGAACTCTATAAGAAATCAAAGTTAAGAGCAACAAATTGATGTCAAGTTTTTTGTTTGTTTATTTTGGTTCTTAGGAACTCACATTCATAAGAAAAGTTATTTATCTGTTCAATATATGACCCATCTGGGAATTTCCTAACAATGTGATAAAATGGGTCCTGAATTTAAGTAGCTTCTTTTTTTATGAAGTGTTCAAAGAGAGCCTTTATTATTATAACATCACCTTTGGAAGAAAGACAATGAAAAGTGTTTATTTTTTCCTATTTTTTTAGGTGGTAAACTGAGGACCATACTATTCTTTAGAGGCAAGCACAATTAATCCTCCTCTGTGTTCTCTGTCAACAACAGAAATATAAAAATTCGTGTTACACTGCTAACAGAACTCTTTATTGTAGCACCGACTACGTTTTCTGTAATTTTTAAAAAACACATCTTATTTAAATTTCTTTTTAAATTGACATTATATGACTATAAAAGAGCCATAATTTATGCTGGAGGCAGTTGGAAAAAGCTGTGCTATGTCTCCAGGAACCTCTTAACTGCTAAGCTTTAGTTTTTTTAGTAATAGGGAATTTTTTATTAGCTCATCAGTGTCTTTGTGACCAGAGCACTTTAACCTGTCAGGATATTAGCATTTTTCTATTCATTTGACGTTCTATTATTGAACAAGATTTTTTTCTTATCTGTTTTCTGACTACTTTTGCTGCCACCTAGGCTTGGGTTTTAAGACATTTTGTTCAACAGGTTGTGTGTAAGAATGCTTGCAATGCACCAAAACTACTGTGGATAGTTTCAAAAAGTGCTAAGAGAAATAGGATAGACTTTCATTATAGAAAGACTTTAAAATCCCACACTATGAAAGCTCTCTAGTCAATTTACCACAGTTACCTAATTATAAGTGCTTAGAATAAAATAGATTACAATGAGGTTATACACTGAGAAAAAAACAGTTGCCTTTACTAATATCTATCAGTGCTAGGTGCTTTGCACATTTTTCTTCATTTTCTGCTTAAAATAACTCAATACGGTAGTTATTATTATCCCCATTCCTGCACAAAAAAGTTCAGACTTACAGAGGTTAGAAAACTTGCCTAAATTCACACAGTATAGGTGGAGGAGCTGAAATTTGATTAGTTCCTTTTAGCTTCCAAGCTTTTCCTCTGGCCATCCCCCAGAAACGCTTTTCAGTTTTCATAATATAACATCTTCCTATGCAATTTTATATCAACTTACACAATTTTAGGAGTGATTACGATGCTATCTTTTGTCATAGTTTTTGCTAATTACACTTCAGTGCTTTTATTTGGACCCTGAGTTGAATATTCTGGGTAAACAAAGAACTTTTATTTCATAGTTTGTAAACCATTATTTCTGGTGAATAGAGTCATTTTGGAATGATTCTGAGTCTTGCACATATCTGTATTATGTTATATTGTAATGTTTTCATCCTTTCTTTCAAGGCCATGTACATTTGAAAATAGGAATTGTTTCTTTAGATTTTTCATTCTTATCATTTACTGCAGTGTCTGACACATTAATAAATGTTATTGACCTAAACAAAGGTATTAGAAAAAATTTTTTGGATTTGTCTTGATAGAGGAGTACATTCTTAGAAAACTTGGAGGCTGAAGTTACTCAAGATGGATTCAAAGCACAAACATTTGAATTTCCCTCTGAAGGAAATATGAAAATATTGGTGCATCAAGCTGCATTGTCCAAAGTGATCCCATGAATTTACTCTGGTTTATCTGAAGAATGAGCCAGGTGACATTTAGGCTTGCTCTTCTCTAAGAGAGAGTGCTGGACCTATTCATGCCTGTAATACTAATTGCTTCTTCCTGTCATACAGAGGGGTTACTATCTCCTATAGCGCCAGGGTCTTTAGCTCTTCAGGAGCTGATTTTCCCCGATAACTCCTGCAAATACTTGATGTTCAAAGCCGGACTGCCAAACGGGCTGTTTATTCTCCTCTGATAAAGTTGCTCTCATGATTGTTTTATAAGAAGAATGAGTGACCAGAGAGTGTGGTCCCTCGCCTGAAACCATTACTCATGATGTGTTCAGTGTGTGTCTGGTCCCAGCATGCCTTTCTGTGAAAATAGTAGGAAGACCTAGGGACTCAGAACTTTTCTTCTTGATGACCTCTGTCTTTTCAGTTTCCTCATTTTTTTTCTTTTTAACTTGTGACCTTATGCAATTTGTCATGAGCCCTGGTTCATGACAGCTGTCTAACGTGGAGAGTCTCACCTTATAGGAGTATAGTAATAACAGTAATAAACATAATAAATGTGACAATAATAACAACAGCTAATAATTATTGAGAACTCTTGGGTACTTCCAGGTGCCTGTTCTAAATGATTTGCATGTATTAACTCTTTTAATCCTCACAATAACCCTATGATATAAGTCTATTGTTATCCCCATTTTACAAAGATTTATTTATTTTTAGATGTTTTTTGACAGAGAGAGACAGAGAGAATGGCGAGGGCCCAAAGCAGTCTCCATAGTTGTATGTCATCAGTTTTCCAATGTAGTTTTATTCCATAGGTGGGCATGGGGCTGTGTAGGGCAGGAACCAAGCCAGGGTCCTCCCAAATGGGAGGCATGTCCCCACCAGCTGGGAGCCTCCTATGTGGGAAGCACAGCTGAACCACTGGCCTCCCACATGGGAAGCTCGTCCCAGTGAGAACCAAACTGGGGGCACACCCCTGTTCAACATATGGTTCTGCACAGGCCAGGGCTAGGAATTGATCCTTGGACCCTGGGGCTGCGAGCTGAGCACCCAACTCACTAAACCATTCTGGCATTCCTATCCCCATTTTATAGACAAGAAACTTAAACATAGAGAGGTTTAACTTGCCCAAGATCATACACCTAAAAATTCTGCCTTTGAAGGTAGTCATAGAAGAGACTCAAGAACTGTGATTCACAAAAATGGTTAAAAGATACATCTTTCTATTGAATTTTTAAATTAATCCAAATATTTTTATTAATAGAATATTTTATTAATCCAAACAGATAAACGTTAATCACTTCAATGTACTATTGAGCATATAATGCATAAAGGAATAACAGATTGAGTAAGAAATATTTTTGTCTTTAGGAGAGTAAGTACCATGTAGGACAGGGAGTTATGGGAGCAAGTGGGAGGAGTGCATGACCCAGACCCAGGAAGACTTTCTTTTTTTTTTTAATTGAACTGGGGGCACACCCCAGTTCAGCATGTGGGTCTGCCTGGGCTGGAGCCGGGATTCGATCCTCGGTCCTCGGGGCTTCAAAGCGAGCGCTTAACCCACTGAGCCATCCCGGCTTTCCCCAGGAAGACTTTTGAGAGGAGATAAGCTGAACCTTAAAGGATATATATTTGCTATGGGAGTGTGTGTGTGTAAATATTCCACCTAGGGTTAGGTACTCCTATATATGTGTGTATGTATATGTGTGTGTATATACATATATGTGTACACACATTTTTATATATATAAAGGATATGTATGTATCCTATATATACATATGTATATCAAGGATGTATAGACACATATATGTATATATATAGGACTTATATATGCATGTACATATATGGATATATGGCAGCAGGGTCAACAAGACAGGAAGAGTGGAGATGTGACCTGATCAGGGAATAAAATTATATTTGTGTGGCTAGAATAGATTCTTCAAAGAAAACATGGTGATATTTACTTAACTGGAAGGTTAGGTAAAAATTCAGTTTCTTGAGATTATGAATGATTTTGCTTGCTGCAAATTTTTTTGCAAAGGAAAAAGATTTTAGCAAGTAAATGACATGAAAGTTGCCTTTTGGAAGTTCACTCTGCAATGTGGAGAGTGCATCGAAGCGGGTGGGAGACCAGGAAGGAGGCTTGCAGTGTGCCAGGAGAGAGATGAGCATGGCCTTAATGGAGGTATGTCTATGGTACATGAAAACTGGACCGATTTGGCAGGGATGCTGGGCTGGGGAGAGACTAGATGTGGCAGTAGAGGAAGGAGACCAGAAAAATTTCTAGATTTTTTGACTTGGTCAATTGGTAAAGATAGAGGACATAGGAGGAAAAACAATTTTGGGGCTGGAGTGATGATGAGTTCAATTTTCTATGAGCTCTCCAATTTCAGATTCAAGTAACATATGTAATTTTGAAAGCTTATTACGTGCTGAGTTCTGGGCTAGGTGTTTTAACATAGCTTAAATTTTAAGATCTTCAAATGCCTTATTGTGTGACTATGGTTATGCATATTTTATAGGTAAGAAAACTGAAGATCAAACTGATGAACAAATTGGGTTATCATTATGTATCTAGGAATTATTAATACTAGCATCTCAGTAGCCTCGAATCAGGCTAATTTTAGAGAAAATATGTTTTAAATCTTGAGCCACATTGCTGACTCATTCCCCTAGATTTAGATCTTGAACTCTCTTTTTCATTCTTAACACATTTCACGTTTTCATTCTCACCTATCTACTTATGACATCCATTGCTGCAACTCTAGCTCAGTTTTCTCTCCTGTTTTCTGAATCACGTATAGGACATATCATGGTGCCTGAGATTAATTTTGTTGAAAACTAATCCTGTTTTCCTTTGGGATTTCTGTCCTTTGCAAAGGGTACTACTGTTCTTAGTGATATCAGTGGTTCATTAGGGACTTTGTCTTTCCTGATGCTCAAAATTCACTTGTCATGCTGATTCTACCACTTTCATATGTTTTAAATTTAAATGAAATGTTTAATCCTCTCTCCAAATGATTTAATTCTCATTTTGATCACTGCAATAACCTCCTAACTCAGTTTGTCTCTTCGTTCCCCTCCTCTAATCACGTCCCAAGGTGAACCCAACACAGTCATACTGAAGTGTAATTGTGCTCGTGTTCTTCCCACATCTGAAATTCTGCAATGGCTCACTATGACCCTGGTACTCAGTCCCTACCACTGGCGGGTCCTATTTTCCACTTTGGTCTGGCCACTATAATACCTATGGTCCCTCAACTGTGCAAGATGAGTGCCTTAAAAGCAGCAACTGTTTCTTTTTTCATCTATTCCCAGAATCTAGCACAATGCCTTTGTCAAGTCAAAGGACAGAGCTCCAATTGTCATATACGCGGTTTATGAAAGTCATATTTTAAGAGCAGCTTGAGAAAATATATAGTGTTAACCTTTATCTTTATAACTACTTCCTTTGTGAGAAGTTTTGCTTTATAGGTATTTTCTGATTTCTTAGTTAGGAACTGATAGGGAGCCAGGAGCATATGGGTGCTTTGTCTAAAAGACAAATTGAGGTTTGTTATTTTAAGATATGAAGGAGTGATAATTAACTAGAGATAATTTTTTAACAGTTTTGTTTTATGATAGCTGCAGGCTGTCATCTTTATACACATTATACCATTATTTAAAAATGGAAGAAGAAAATTAAAACAAAGAGAAAAAATATGGAAATGACTGCAGTGACAATTTTCATGCAGAGGTAGAAGGAATTAGATTCTGTCAGAAATTATTATCCCAAACCTGGCGGGTTATTCTAAATAGAACATACTGGTTTCTTGTCACTGACACTATAATTTTTTAGCAGTCTCAAATCAACATAGGGCTCAGTTGTGACATGTAGCAGACGGTTTTGCTCTTGCTTATTCTGATGAGTTTTCCAATTGTGTGGGCGTTTTCTGAATCAAAGCAGGTAATGTGCACCTTTCATTAAACCAGGCAAACAAGGAGCAGTCAGTCAGTAAGGAGATGCTGAGACATTCCTGATCAATACCTTGAACAAGGACTGCTTGGGTTATGAAGGGAATCATGTTTTTTATGACTGCTAAATATCTCCGAAAGAGAAGCACATTGAATTTATTTATTAATTATTTTCTTTTAAAAGAAGCTGTTTCAAGATTGAAGCAAGGACTAAAATGCACACTAGTAAATGGAATGAGAAATTACTTTATTTTTATCTTCCCTCTAAATATCCATCTAGCTTTCTGGAAAACTTATAATTTTCAGTAGAAGAGGGATGGTGAAGCAAAGTGTCCCAATATACACTTACTTATGTAATAATAATTACATATACATAGAAGAAATTTATATTTTTAATACAGTAGTATTAAAAACACTGGTAATGTATTTTTCTGATATGCAACATAAAGGTTGTATCTACACAGGGGGGAAAGAAAGAACAAAGAAAAATGAAAGAAGTTGTTATAAGTAAATAATATTTATAATCTTTTACCTATTTTTTTATGAAATATTTTTAACATACAGAACTTATAATCCATTTTAAAGCAATCAAGACCTAAGTGAAATTTCAGTGTACATTAAGAAAAAAGGGGAAGAAAGATGGCGGCAGGAGAGGAGAACCCCGATAACTGCCTGGAAAGGGACTTACGAACAAAGGGGACTCCACAGGGGAAACCCTGAGAAGCACCCTCTTCTGAGCGAACCACACAACACAGAACAACACCCAAAGGTTAGAGGAAAAGGGGGAGAGCAGCAGAGGAAAGGGGAAGGAGCAGTTCAGGGACAGGAACGTGGAGCGCGGCCTGGGGCTGGCAAAAACAAAGGGGGATTGGGGGGCCATGGTCAAAGTGGAGCTGGATCGAGGGTGGGCTGGAAGCCGAGACCTAGGGAGCGTGGAAGCCCCACAGGAATGTGGACAATTTGACATCCAAACCCAAGGGGCTGCATGCGAAGCCCTAATCAGATCACGGAGCCTGAGGTGGAACATGGACTGTGGAGCAAGATGGCTGCACTATCCCGCGGGCAGGGTGAGAGCAGAAAATCAGCCCACAGCAGCTCGGCACCCCAGATTTACAGAGTAGATTGACTGTGAGGGAGCGCCTTTTGAAAACAGGGCTCTCAGAGTGAGGGTCGCGGCTACATTAGATGTGCTCAGAGTGAATCCAGTGATCTTAGGAACTCTGCAGAGTTGCCGGCCTAGTGTGGCTGCTGGCCCAGGCTCAGCCAAGCCCCGCCGGCTCACAGACTCGCAGAAGTGATTAAAGGGAGAACGCCCAAGCTGCTTGCCCTGTCCTCGTGCACAACTGCGGAGCTGCTGCTGGCTCATCCCGCCCTCGAGCACAACTGTGGCGCTGCTGCCAACAGACGCCATTAAAGGGAGAAAGCCTGAGCTGAGCTGTGCGCCCCACCCACACCCCTGCCGAGCTGCCGCCCTGGCTGCTGGCTCACAGAGCGGATAGAGGGGAGAAAGCCCGAGCTTCTCACCCCGCCAGCACTGAATCATACAGCCTCCCTGTGCACAGAGGAATCTTCTATTGTGTCTCAGGCCAGACCTAACTCCTACCCACACACCCCCAACCCCGGAACCACACCTTCACTACCATGCCTTCTAATAGCTAAAACTGCAACCTAAAGAACAGCCCCAAGGCACAGAACTGACTGCTTTCCCCAACCCTCTCCCAAAATCTCCTCCTCCCACAACTGAGAAGCCCACCTGACAGGAAAACCCCCAGTGGGAAAGCATACTCATGCACAGAAAAAAAAGAGCCATATCACACACAATGCACACCTCAGAATCCAAAGCCACTCCAGAAGATCAGGGGCATTCTTTAGTAAAGGAGCTTGCACACTTGGAATCAAATCTAAGTGAAACAGAATTCAGAGCTGCAATAATCAAGACACTCAGAGAGCTCACTCAATGCTAGCAAAGTACCCAGACACAGTTAAATGACCTCAACAAGAAATTTTCTGAGCAAACTGAGCACTTTGCCAATAAAGTTGAGAAGTTAGAGCAGAACCAAAAGGAACTCCTTGAAATGAAAGGAATCATGGGAGAGATGAAAAAAGAATTGACCAACCTCGGAAACAGGGCTGACGAGCTAGAGGAAAGAATGAGTGACATTGAAGATAGAAACATGATAATGTCACAGAGGGAAGAAGAAAAGGAAATGAGAATCAAGAGAAATGAAAGAGCCCTACAAGAACTCTCTGACTTTGTCAGAAAGAACAATATTAGAATAATAGGGGTACCAGAATGAAGCGAGATGAAATCGTCTCAGAGTCTACTAAAACAAATAGCGGATACAAATTTCTCTGACCTATGGAAAAAATTATTGCCTCAAATCCAAGAGGAAAGCAGGAGCCCCAACTTTCTAGACCCTGGCAGATCTTCTCCAAGGCACATTGTTCTGAAGATGACAAAAACCAAAGACAAAGCAAGAATCCTCAAGTCTGCCAGGGAAAAACAAAATATAAATTTCAAAGGAAAACCTATCAGGCGGTTACCAGATTTCTGAGCAGAAACTCTGCAAGCCAGGAGGGAGTGGACACCAATCTTCAAAACATTAAAAAAGAGAAATTTCCAACCAAGAATTAATTATCCAGCAACATTAACCTTTAGATATGAAGGAGGAATTAAAGCCTTTTCAGATGTACAGAAGCTGAGGAAATTCTCCAGCTCAAAACTGGCACTCCAAGAAATACTGAAGGAGGCTATTACCTAAATCAAGAAATCAAAATAAATGGAGAAAAGTTGAGATAACAAAAAAATAAAAAGGAAAGAATAAATGGATACAGGATATTCTCATATATCAATCATTTCCCTCAATGTAAATGGACTGAATTCACCAATAAAGAGGCACAGGGTAGCAGACTGGATCAAAAAACAAAATCCAATTATATACTGCCTACAAGAGACATACCTCAGCCACAGGGACAGACATAGACACAGGGTAAAAGGATGGAAAACAATACTCCAGGCAAATGGCAGTCAGAGAAAAGTTTGAGTGGCCATACTGATTTCTGATGAAAAAGACATCAGGATAAAAAAAAATAATAAGACATAAAGATGGTCATTACATCTTGATAAAAGGGACAATACACCAAGAAAACATGACACTCATTAATATATATGCCCCCAGTCAGGAAGCACCAAAATTTAAAAAGCAACTGCTAACAGAACTAAAAGATTTTGACAAAAACACAATTATAGTAGGGGATCTAAACACCCCCCTGACAACATTGGACAGATCATCTAAGCAGAAGATAAATAAGAAAAGTGCAGCTTTAAATGATACATTGCACAAAACGGACATAATTGACATTTACAGGTCATTCCATCCTACAACAAAGGGCTATACATGTTACTGTTGTGCACATGGTACATTTTCAAGGATAGACCAT
>PVKE010030026.1:0-19870 GCA_004027555.1 Craseonycteris thonglongyai
GAAGTTAATTCTTTACTACACACTTTTCCTCTCTACTTCCAGAGGTATCTGGTACCACCAATTCCAAAATACTTAGGATTCAAAAGTAAAATCAGGTTTATATTTTGCTCTCTGCACTGTTGGCTTAGGATTTAGCATTCTTGAATCAGCTAAGGCTTTTATCACTTGTTCATCTGATTTCCAGCTTCCAAAAATATTATTGTTTTTTCTCTTATTCTTGAGTGTTTATACTAAACCCCAAACCAAAAAATCCTCTCAAGTAGTATTAGTGGAGGTTTTGGAAGGAGAAAAATTAAATACATATGTTCAGTTGGCTATCTCTACCAGAAGTTACACAGCACTATCTCAATTCATTTGTCAGTAGCAACTTTTTATAGAAAATCTATTAGCACCAGGCAAATAAACACTGAATTTGCAATACTTTTATATTGCTGTATTAGTACAGATAACTACCTAATTTAGGCTTCAGAACCTTTAAAAGGCTCATTTCTTTTCTACTTTGCATATCAAGGTTATAAAAGATTAGCCTCTTATCATTTATTGACTGACGATAAGAATATGGGGATAAAGGAAGATCTTTTAACTTCAATGTTATCTATTTTTACAATGTTTTAATTAATTTATATTACATTTTAATTGATTTAAAAATAATTTCTGGACAAGAAAAATAGTAAAACATTACATAAAAAGATTCTTAAAATTTTCCTCTTTAAATATATAACACTAGGGTTAATGGAGAACTAGAAACGGAGAATTCTTTTTATATTTAATGGAGTAGGTAGGACAGAGCACAGAACTCCTTTAATCAATCTAATCTAAAAGTCAGACTTGTAGTATTCCTCTTATCCTTCTCTCTCAACCTTCCCTTCCCCAACCCATCTGTCTGTCTGTCTGTCTCTCTTTGTTTTTCTGGAAAGAGGTTTTAAGGTTACATTTAATATTAATGATGACTGCCTGGAAAAGAGGATGTTGATCCTCTCATAATGTTGATTTCTCATTTCATTTTCTTGGTAAATAAGAGTACATGTATATTATTTCTGTCTCATTCTAGGATACAACTCTAATCCTACATCTTTCTTTTTTCATTTTTATAATTTTTTAAGAGTTCCTGTTCCCTGAGAGATTCATTCCAAATTCCATAGCATGGCTTCCACAGCCCTTTTATAATATGGTTGTAACTTACCCGTAGCTTTATCTGCGTTTGGTCCCCATAAAGCTCTTAATTCTTCTCAACAATGAATGAGCATTATTTACTCATTCTCTGAACTTCTTGGTATTGAGACATCTTTGTCCATATAGTTGCCCCAGCTTGGAATTCTTTTCCCACTGTCCATAAATCTCTGCTTATCTAAATCATACTCACTATTACAAGCCCATCTCAAATGTTACCTTCTCCAGTAATGGATCCCCCTTATCTCTCCTTCCTCGAGGATTAATGCCACTCCACTGGGGTCACACGGGGCTTTTTTTGCCCACATCCTGCCTGTGTAGTAGGTATTAGTGGATGAGTGTGTATGCATGCATGTGTGTGAAGGGGAGAGTGGAGGGAGGAAAATTGTCTCTTTTAAATTATTTCCTAGAGGGTAAATATGATGACCCATACATACTCATAATGCCTTATATATAGTTAATTCTCAGTAATGTCAGTTGGTTTGAAATGAATGTTTCATTTTCTTTGTGTTAATAAATTGACTAAAGCAACAACTATATACATTATATACTAGAGTTTTACAAATCCAGTTCCTCTCAAGACATTTTCTTGAATGACAGAAAGGTGTCTGCCTAATGCTTAAAGATGATTATTAGCAAGATGGGATGGAGGTAAGAGATATGAACACCCATTAGTTAGTGTTCACTGAATCCAGGTCCATATACTCTCGTACAGGTGACTGGCTCATGTACCCAAATGTATCTTTGAGTGAAAGGAACTGACTACTATAATAGAAGAAAGAAAACATTTACAGTATGATGACTAACTGAGTCAATATGGGGGGCCGTACCACAGGAAAAAACATCTAAATAATCGGGGAGTTTGGTGGGGGTAAGCGATAGGAGGAATGTTTGTAGGAGGAAGATGACTGATGAAGGATGAAGTGTGTTATGGCTGACAAGACTATTCTCTGGATGAGGGAGTTCATGGTGATGTAGGGGAGACCTGGGAGAGTATATGTGGTTTGTTTGTGGTTAGCAGGATGTAATCAGCCACCTGTCTAGAAGCATAGCCCCACACAAAAGATATAGTAAAAGGGAAAAACGAGAGAGGAAACATCAGCAACATCCAAAAGATCTTCTAAGTTGTAGAAATCTGTCTTATCCTCACTATTTTACTATTTTCATGCTATCTACCCCTTCCTCCCCGTTCTTAAAGCTTAAAGTCCTTCTCACTTGCACCCTGCTCTGTTATGGTAGGAGGGTTAGAAAGTGAGACTAATCTGGGTTTTCCACAGTGATCTCACTAAACTGTGTTACTCCAGGTGAGTTCTGGAGGATGTGGGGCCAGGTGAAGAGGGCCAAGGAGGAGGAGGAATCAGTGATTATGGAAACTTCTTTAGGAGAAAGAAACCTCTCTCTCTCTCTTTTTTTTAATTTATTTTTTTATTTTTTTTTACCATAAGTACAAATTAATACTTGGCAGAAGCTCTTTGGCTCTCTTGTTTTAAGAGTTTAAAGCCATTTGAAGTTTCCCAACTCTTGACCTCACAAGAGGCCAGGAAGGTAGTCATAGAGCAAGATTTAAAACTAGGTGATGAATTAGAACCTCATTCATCTAAGTAAACCATGACATTTAATTAAGCCACTTATTAAATGTGTGATGTTTTTGTGTTATCTGTGCAGAGCCTGATTCTAGAATCCCTGGAATCAGATATAGGATGCATCTCTTTAGTTCATTTATTTTTCTTTGATGCAATCAAAGCATTAGAACTAACCTTAGACAAGAAAAAAAATATATCAAAATATTCAAGTGGAACTTCTTTTCATTTAAAATTTAGTGTCTCTATGAATAGATTCTGTGAAGAGTGATTATGAAAATATGAAAAAAAACAAACCCTGAAGAAGGAGGAAAATGGATACTTAGTGATGCCTAGCAATTTTCTCTATCTCAGTTTTATAACATGGGCTTTGTAGCAAGCAGGTCTGTTAATTTGGCTAGAAGTATGCTTTAGTCTCTCACTTATTTTTCAAGGAGTAAGCAGAGCACAGGAATATTGAGAGTAAGTATGAAGGCTTGAGGTTGATTTGCATGATAAGACTGCTTCTCAAACTGTGCACACGATGATGCTTTTGCTTGGAGAGAAAAGTTTCTTTCTAAGAAAAGAGAGCTTGAAGCTGTTTAGCTCAGATTGGCTTTGCCAGCTGGTTATGTTAATATAGTACTACTGTAATTTATTTATAAACTTATTAATTTATTCTGTTTAGGATTGCTCAGTTTTGGGGGTATAGTTTTGGCTCTTCTTAACCACAGTTGGATGTGCTCTGACCATGCAAACACTCTTTTCCATAGTGATCTTTGTTTTGGCAACTCTCTCCTTTTTCTCAGCTCACTTATCACTGCTTGTTTGCAAAAGGCCTGCCTATAATTGCACAGGCCTAGAGCTTATACATTAGCTTCCAAATAGGGACAGCACAGTAGCCCTCTCTTTGTAAGCAATTTAGGTCACTAAGGGTGTATGAAGCTGGTGCCTTACAGACTTGCCAGTGTCCTGCTGGGGTGGAGTTGCCCTGACACTGGCCTTTATCTTGTTTGACCACAAGAAGAGAACCTGAGGGAGGAGAGGAGGAGCCAGATGCTTAGTCCTGAGGGACCTTTAGGGACAGATGCATTTACAGTGAGTACAGTTGGCTGATTCCCCAGCTTTTCTATTCTTTGAGAGAGAATTACAAGAGAAGGGAGAAAGAGGTAGGCAGTTATGATGGCTGTGTAGCTGCAGTTTTCCCCTGCTGGTTTGGTGGGAGAACACTCTCCTGATTTAAACGTGTCTTATTTATGTAAAATTTATTCTGCTAATGGCAGGTTTTGACTCAAAACTTGTGGACTCTCAGGGAGATAGGTAGTGGAACCAGTCCTTGTTAGAAGGCAATCCGTGATATGCTTCTTTTACTTCTATAGGATGATAAATAAGATTGTGATGGAAAAATCCTTCCCACAAATTAAAAAAGTAAAAGAAGCTTTAAATTCTGTACTGCTTTCAGCGTCTGCACTTTACGTGTTGAATCTTCTTTGGCTTTATGGAAAGGAAAGGATTTGATCTATGTTATTTTTAACAGCAGCTGGGATAAAGGTGGTGTTATCTCTAATGCTGGAAAGGTGGCCACAGATAAACATTTGGTGGGAGGAGGGGAAGCGAAGGTCACTGGATTCTAAAAAGCTGGTTGATCACTCCTGTCACACTAGAATCGTAACTGAAGCCAGAGTTGTAACTGGGTGGGTACCTGTGTACACTTGGGTCAATGTTTTCATTTGTACCTTCAGAAATTGTTGTGTACTGGTTTTTGTTTTTGTTTTTTCTTTTTAAAACAATTTCTCTGTGACTAGAAAGAAATGTAATTGCATGATGCCTTGTAAAGAGAAAATACAAAACTTATAGTCTTTAGAAGAATGAATAGACTTGTGCTGAATTTCCTACTGTTTGCATTCAGAGGGAATAATTAATTTGATGAAAAACAAGCTTGAATAAGGACAGGAAAAATATACACAGGGATTGTTACTGTAAGTCTTTACAATGTGAAGCTGTTTTTCTTTAAATTATGAATTTAAGCTTTTAAGTCAGATTTGACATTGTGAAAACCAGAAATAGAATTTGGTTATCCGTGGGTGGCCATTAAAATGTGAACTACTAGAATTGAAATTTAAATGTTTGTAGTAATTATTTTCTATGAAAATGGGTAATTAATCAATTTTATACCACTTTTCAGGCTTGCTATGCTATTGTGACACATATCTGGTGTTTCTTTCCTAGTGGCACAGGTATACTCGTATGTTAGGGAAAGTAAATAGAAGTTAAAATAAAGCTTGAGTAAAGGGCTGCTTTGCTTTACTTCTCTGGGTTCTGGAAATTCTCCTGTTCCCAGTTTGATCAGTTAAATGTAGAAATATCATATCCAGGTTGAACTGTTATAATGCAGTAAAATTTTGTTTTGGCAGCTTGAATGTCAGATTTCCTTGCCCTTTATTCATGTGTGATACACACCAAGTATGTTTTTATTTAATGCTTTTATTTTATTCTGTTTATCCTCTACATTTATAGCCACATCTGTGTTGTCAGTCTTAAATTGCAAACTCACTGGAGGATAATCTCCCACATTTGTTCCTCTGGAAAGAATTAGCAACACATAATGTGTAAATAATAATTTACAAATGTGTTTGCATAGCAATCATTTATTTCTTTCCATCAAGTAGGACAACTTAATTGATGCTGTTTGTGTGTGTTGGTAAAATGGAGGGCCATCATTTGGTACCTGCACAATTCTCAGTATAGGCAGGATGCTTCCAATAGCTTTGAAATCTTTGGACTAAGAGGTAGTCACAGATTGTAAGGGTCAAATGGGATTGTACTGATCATCTAGGCCAATTTTGTCATTTTACAGATGAGGAAACTGAGAGCCAGGAATGTGGAGTATCTTGCCTCAAATCACACAAAATTGCACTGTGCCTTTTTCGTGTATAGCCTGATGGTATCTATGGAAACATATGTTGGAACATAAATTGCATTGAGTCAGTTCTTTGGTATGTTCTTTAATTTACAATAGGATGTGTATTCCAGGGAAGGCCCAGCCTTGATTTAGGAGTTTCAGAGAAAGCACAATGACCAGGCATCATTTTTTCAGTTGTGCAGGGCTCTTGGGCTGGGGTTTGGGGGTGAGTGGGTATGGGTGTAGCTTAAACAGTTCACTGTACCTAGGCATTTAGTTTTCTGGAAAAGGGGACCACTGTGACAACAGTGTCATCATTTATCACCAGTTCTATGACCTTGCACTGGAAACCTTTATTAATCGTTGTTTATCATATTCCTTCTCTGGGATTGTGATTCTAAACAGATCCCACAGAGAGCAATGAATTGATTAAAAATTTTAAAGTGCTTTAGGAAATCAGAATGAGAGCCTGTCTGAGGCTAGGGTATGGTTTATTAAGAAGTAGTATGGTAACTTAGTCTTCATGGAGTTTTATCCATCTGGAGTTTTATCAGAAATTTTGATATCTTCTAATTAATTTTTAAAAATAGGTCTAGTATTATTGTTGTTTTAAGAAATGTCTGCAAGGGTGGTTAAAAAATGTAGGGCATTGGTTTCTTCCTCTTATAACCAGGCAGAGAAAGCTGTAGAACTGAAGACTTAACCTGTTCTCTAAAGCAGGTACCAAAAGTGACTTTATGACATAATATTTTGATTCTTTTTTTATAAAAATTTTTTTGGTGACATTGGTTAGTAAAAATTACATAAGGTCCAGTTATACAACTCTACAATACTTCATCTATGTGTTACAGTATGAGTTCATCACCCAGGGTCAGCTTTCTTTCCATCACCATCTATTTAGCTCCTCCTCCCTCCTCTCCCACCTCCACCCCCTTTACCTTCAGGTAACCACTGAACTACTGACTATGTCCGTGAGGTTTTATTTCTTGTTGTTTTCAGTTTTATATTCCACCCATGAGTGAAGTCATATGGTTTTTGGCTTTTTCTCTCTGGTTTATTTTTCTTACCGTGATGATCTCAAGTTCCATCCATGTTGTTGTAAATGGCAGCATTTCATCTTTTCTTACTGCTGAGTAATATTCTATTTATGTATGTACCACAGCTTTTTTATCCAGTCATCTATCAAAGGGTACTTTAGCTGTTTTCATGACTTGGCCACTGTAAATAGTGCTGCAATGAACCTTGGGATACATATGCTTTTATGGACTAAGGTTTTAAAGTTTTTTGGATACATACCCAGAAGGGTGATTGCTGGAGGAAAAGCAAATCAAAACCACAATGCAATACCACCTTTTGCCTGCTAGAATGGCTACTATCTACAAGAGAAGGAATAACAAGTGCTGGAGAGGCTGTGGAGAAAAAGAAACCCTTATACACTGCTGGTAGGAATGCATATTGGTACAACTACTATGGAGGACAGTATGGAGATACCTCAGAAAATTGGGAATATTAGGATTTTTGCAAATAACTTTGATTTCAAAAATTCAGTTCCTCTGTAAATATCACTATCATTTAATTTAAAAATAAGATGCTGGGGATGCCAGGATGGCTCAGCAGGTTAAACGCTCTCTTTGCAGCTCCCAGGACTGAGGATTGAATCCTGGCCCCAGCCAGTATGGACCCATATGCTGAACTGGGGTGTGCTTCCCATGCAGAAGGCCGTCAACCCAGTTCCTGCCCTGCGCAGCTCCCACCCACCTGTGTGGAACAAAACCATGTCAAACACTAATGAGGTTGAGAAAGCTGGGATGGCTCAGCGGGTAAAGCGCTCACTTTGAAGCCCCGAGGACCGAGGATCGAATCCCAGCCCCGGCCCATGTGAACCCACATGCTGAACTGGGGTGTGCCCCCAATTCAGTTCTTGCCGGGACCTATGTCGGAGGCTCCTGGCCCAGTTCCTGCCCTGTGCAGCCCTCTGCCCTCCTGTGGAGTGAAACTATATGGAAAACTAATGTCAACTATGGAGACTGCTCTGGGCCCTCCCTCTTCTCTCTCTCTGTCTCTGTTTCTCTCTGTCAAAAATCAATAAAATAAATATATTTTTTTTAAAGGTTAAATATTTTTTTTTAAATATATATTTTTATTATTTATTTTTGACAGAGAGAGAGATACAGAGACAGAGTATTGAAATTGAGTAATAAATATTCTATTATGTAAAGGTACCACAACTTCTTTTCCAGTCATCTTTCTTTTTTTTAGATATTTTTTTAAAGATTTATTTTATTGTTTTTGGCAGAGACAGAGAGAGACAGTGGCAGAGAGAGACAGAGAGAAGGGGGAGGGCCCAGAGCAGTCTCCATAGTTGTACGTCATTGGTTTTTGAAATCTTTTTTTTTTTTAATATATATTTTTATTATTTATTTTTGACAGAGAGAGAGAGAGATACAGAGACAGAGACAGAGAGAGAACCTAACTGGGGGAGCTCCCAGTTCAGCATATGGTTCCGCACGGGCCGGGGCCGGGATTCGATCCCTGGTCCCTGGGGCTGCAAAGTGAGCGCTTAACCCACTGAGCCATCCCAGCTTCCCCCCCCTTTTTTTTAAAAATATTTTTATTTATTTTATTTTTATTTTTGACAGAGAGAGAGAGATAGATACAGAGACAGAGACAGATACAGAGACAGAGACAGAGAGAGAACTGAACTGAGGGAGATCCCAGTTCAGCATATGGTTCCGCACGGGCCGGGGCCGGGATTCGATCCCCAGTCCCCAGCACTGCAAAGTGAGTGCCTAACCCACTGAGCCATCCCAGCTTCCCCAATAAAATAAATCTTAAAAAAAAATAAAATAAACAAAACTAATGAGGTACAACCAGGGAGATTGCTCTGGGCCCTCCCCCTTCTCTCTGTCTCGCTCTGTCAAAAACAATAAAATAAATCTTAAAAAAAATAAGATGCTTACGTAAGTAATTGGAGAAGGGCAGCATGTTGCAGCATTAGAATGCTTCTGAGGTAGTATACCGTAGGAGTAACTTATTTTTATGGCTTTTGGCAAGTCAACAAGTTCTTTTATTCCCTGTGCTCATTCCTATATGGAAAGTTACATGTTCCTGAAATGGGAGCTTTCTTGATTTCCAACCCTGCTATTTTGTTGGTAAAATAATTTTGCTGTTGTTACTAAGTGAATATTAAGAAGCTAATCAACTTTATCTTAAAAAAAAACAACCTTGGGGAAGCCGGGATGGCTCAGTGGGTTAAGCGCTCACTTTGCAGCGCCAGGGACTGAGGATCGAATCCCAGCCCCGGCCCTTGCGGACCCATATGCTGAACTGGGAGCTCCCCCAGTTCAGTTCTTTCTGTCTCTCTCTCTCTCTCTCTCTCTCTCTCTCTCTCTGTCAAAAACAATAAAAATAAAATAAATAAATAAATGGCAAAAAAAAAAACAACCTTGTTTTGTTATGACTTACACTTATGTTATTTTTAATATATTTGATTAGCATTTTTATGTTATGTATTTAAGAGTAATTTGTTACTTTTGAAATTTCAGAGCCTCTAAAAAAATTTTTTTTTTAATTGTTAAATTTATTGGGCTGGCATTGGTTGTTAAAAGTTACATAAGTTCCAAGTGTACAATTCTATATCACATCATCTGTGTGTTGCACTGTGTGCTCACCACCCAGTCAGTTCTCTTTCCATCACCGTATATTTGATGCCTCCTCTCTTCTCCCTCTTTCCCCTTCTGCCTTCCCCTCAGGAAACCACTAAACTATTGACTGTGGCCATGAGTTTTGTTTCTTTTCTTTCTTTCTTTTTTCAATTTTATATTCCACATATAAGTGAAGTCATATGGTTCTTGATTTTTTTTCAGTTTGACTTATTTTGCTTAACATGGTGATCTCAAGGTCCACCAGTATTCTCACAAATGGCAGTATTTCATCTTTTCTTATCACTGAGTAATAAATATTCCATTATGTAAAGGTACCACAACTTCTTTTCCAGTCATCTTTCTTTTTTTTAGATATTTTTTTAAAGATTTATTTTATTGTTTTTGGCAGAGACAGAGAGAGACAGTGGCAGAGAGAGACAGGGAGAAGGGGGAGGGCCCAGAGCAGTCTCCATAGTTGTACGTCATTGGTTTTTCAGCATGGTTTGTTCCACACAGGTGGGAGCGGGCCATGCAGGGTGGGAACTGGGCTGGGAGACTCCTGCATGGGAGGCAAGCCCCCTTGAACCAGGGGCCCAACTAGTGGGGGGCAAGAACTGGGCTGGGGGCCTCAAGCATGGGAAGCACACCCCAGTTCAGCATATGGGTCTGCACGGAATGGGACTGGAATTTGATCCTTGGTCACCAGGACTGCAAAGTGAGCGCTTAACCTGCTGAGCCTTCCCGGCTTCCCCCACTAGTCATCTTTTAAAGGACACTTTGGTTGTTTTCATGACTTGGCCACCATGAACAGTGCTGTGATGAACATTGGTGTACATATATCTTTGTGGATTAAGGCTTTTAGGGTTTTTTTGGTAGATACCCAGAAGAGGGATTGCTGGGCCATATGGTAATTCTATTCTTAATTTTTTTTTAATTCATTTTTTCTTTTTTTAAATTTTTGAACTGAACTGGGGCCTCACCACATTAGGGAAGCACACCCCAGTTCAGCATCTGGGTCCGCTTGGGCTGGAGCCAGGATTTGATCCTCGGTCCTCAGGGTTTCAAAGCAAGTGCTTAACCCGCTGAGCCATCCCAGCTGTCCCTATTCTTAATTTTTTGAGGAACCATTATACTGCCTTCTGTAGTGGCTGTACCAATTTAAATTCTCAACAGCAGTGTATGAGGTTTCCTTTTTCTCCACAGCCTCTCCAGCATTTGTTGTTCCTTGTCTTGTTGATTATAGCCATTCTAACAGGTGCGAGGTGGTATCTCATTGTGGCTTTAATTTGCATCTCCCTAATAGCTAGTGAAGTTGAGCATTTTTTTTCATATATTTGTTGGCCTTTTGTATGTCTTCATGGGAGAAGTGTCTCTTTAGGTCTTCTGCCCATTCTTCAATTGTTGTTGTTGTTGTTTTTGAGTTGTATGAGTTCTTTATATATTTTAGATATTAGTCCCTATCAGAGACATTGTTTTCAAATTCAAAAACCCAGAAATAAACCTATAAATATATGAGTAGATAATTTTTGACAAAGGATCAAAAACTATACAATGAAGAAAAGAAAGCCTCTTCATTAAATGGTGCTGAGAAAACTAGAAAACCACATGCAAAGTAATGAATCTGGACTGCAAACTGTCACCGTATACCAAAATCAATTTAAAAAGGATCAAAGACCACCACATAAGACCTGAAACAATAAACTGCGTAGAAGAAAACATTGGTACTAAACTTGTAGATCTTGGGTTCAGAGAGGACTCTATGAACTTGACCTCAAAGGCAAGGAAAGTAAAAGCAAAAATAAATGAATGGGACTATATCAAAATAAAAAGCTTCTGCACAGCAAAGGAAACCATAAACAAAGCAAAGATACAACCAACTGAACAGGAGAAAATAAAAATTTCAACATAAAATTTTAAGATTTATTTTATTGTTTGAGAGAAGATGAGAGACAGAACTGGGGAGGGCCCAGAGCAATCTCCATAGCTGTACACTATTAGTTTTTGACATAGTTTTACTCTGTGCAGGTGGCTGTGGGGCCATGTAGGGTGGAACTGAACTGGGGGCCTCCCATGGGCTGCAAAAACCTTCACTGCCATCCTGGCAGTTACTAGTTGCACTGCAGTTCAGCATGTGGGTTTGCATGGTCCGGGGCTAGGATTCAATCCCCATACCTCAGATTACAAGGCAAGCCCTCAACCTGTTGGGCTATCCCAGCGTCCCTCAACATGACCAAATTTTAATGTCATTTAGGTTGAGAGTTAATTAGATATATTCTATATAATCCATGATTTATACTTTTCACAAAAATAAAGGTTTGGTATTACTACCTGATGTCTATTTATCTAACAAATCATAGAAAGGAGCAACCTCTCCTGAATTCAGCACAGTATTTTAACTAATTAAAATATATCCCCTCTTTAGTTATCCTATGTATTGAATATATTGGTTGTAATAATCAAAATGATGTTTGGATGCTTTTAGTTGAAAAGCACCCAAAATCATGACTTAAACAAGATAGAAGTTTGTTTTTCTCTCGATAAAAGAAGTCCAGGGCAGCAGTCCAGGACTGGTACAATAGCTCTTCATTATCATGTACAACCCATGTTCCTACCCCTGTGCTTTATGATCCTCTACATGATATACTCAAGAGTATCTTCTGGTCTGAGGTGGTGACTGGAAATCTAGCCACCAAATCCACATTACAGAATAGAAGGAGGAAAAGCAGAAGGGCAAAAGGGGGCCCTTCTTAATTGAGTCAGCTCCTTTAAGCAGCTCTCCAAGACTTTCTACACAGGAGTTTCTTTTACATCTCATTGGTCAGAGCTTAACCACTTGGCCACACCTAGCTGCGATGGAGATATGGAATGTAGTTTTAAATTCTTGGCAGGAGTATACACAGCTGAAAATCAGGATTTTGTTATTAAGGAACGAGGAGAGAATAGAAGCTGGGGTAGGTAATACCACATGGTTTTGTGTTTCTATCATATGCTGGGTCTTGGGGCTACTATGTAGAAACTAAAACACCTCTTTCTGTTTTGCTATGAGTTATGGTTTCTTAATTTAGAAATCTGGCTTAATTTAGAAATCCTGTTTCTTCTGCGAAGTATCATTTCTTTATTTGGCAATCTTGCCTGACTTGTTTTCTTCTTTCTTCTTGCCTTTCAGCTGTTTTGGAAAGAAGTAAGGTTTAAACTTCTCCATGTTATCCATGAGTGTGACACTTTCCCCCCTGAGGTCACAAGACCTGGACCCCATGGCTACTGATGCTTCACCTATGGCCATCAATTTGACACCCACTGTGGAGCAGAGTGAGGGAGAAGAGGCCATGAAGGATGTGGATTCTGACCAGCAGTATGAAAAGCCACCCCCATTGCATACAGGGGCTGACTGGAAGATTGTCCTTCACTTACCTGAAATTGAGACCTGGCTCCGGATGACCTCAGAGAGGGTCCGGGACCTAACCTATTCAGTCCAGCAGGACTCAGACAGCAAGCATGTGGATGTGCACCTAGTTCAACTAAAGGTAAGGAAGGTCTCTGGGCTCAGATCCACTCGAGACAGAAATCTGAAAAAGCCTGTGGCACCTACAGCCCGAGTTCTGTATGTCTCAATGAAGAGATGTTCAGGAACAAAAAGTAGAATAACAGGTTTGAGACCATTATCTTTGTAGATCAATGTGGGCAAAATTCTTTATTTTACTTCACGGGCTGAGTATTTAGAAGAAAATTGACCTAGAATTGACTTGGAGAAGTGGGGAGAATAAGAATATTACAAAAGTTTTAATAAATGAACTCTTATAGGTAAAACATCAACTGAGCTATGATCGTGAGTATGTACATGTGATTATTATTTCTGTTGGAGTTGATGCTCCTTTTGCAGCAAATAGTGGATTCTGGCATGATGGGGCATGGCAGTGTTCTCTTTTAGAACGAGTCCTTTCATCCAGGTACAATGCATCATTAAAGTGTGAAGGTGCTTTTATAACAACCATTGTGAAATTCAGACGTTAAAAAAATATGTATGGCTTCTATCAACAAACCTGACTGTTGATAATAAGGAAATGAAGGCGCTATTAAAGAGTGCTATACTAGATATTTTTGCCTAGAGACTCCAAAATACAGTGAATCTTGCTGCCATAGACATGTCTCTCTTCCTGGTATGTGAGGGAAGTACATGTGCAGGTTAATGACCTACAAAGCAAGGTTGATTTATAACCAATCAGGGTGTTGGCCCCAAATCTCAATGAAAATTTTTAGTCAGTGAAATGAGATCCCAAGGAGAATTCCTTTACCTAAACTGGTTCATCCAAAATGATTTTGAAACCAAAGACCAAAAAGATTTTTGGCTCTTAAGACTTAAATTGCTTATAGGATACAGCCATCAAGATGAAAGGAAAAAATGCGCAGTTAAAAGAAAGCATGTTCCCAAAGCCTAGAGCAGAGCTGCCTCAGCCTTCTCAGGCTGGTTCAGTGGATCCTGAACCCAGCTGCCATAGGAGACAATGTCCCAGAGAAGAGGAGATACAGGAGAGAGGAGAACAGAAGGGCTGGTCAAGGTGACTAGGCTTCTCACAGCTTGAGCAAGCCTGGGTGCTCTTCTTTCTGCGTGTTCTTGGGAAGGAGGAGGCACAAATGGCTAACAGAGAGATGGCTAGGAACCAACTTCGGTGGAATGCCAGCCTGGCTGCTTTCCCACACTGTGGCAGCAGGGAAAGGTGTGTGTCAATCCCTGGAACATAGTTCCTTTAACCAAAGGAACAGCTTGCCAGCCCCTCAGTGCTGGGGTGACATGAACGTCAAGGGGTCTACTTCACCCCTCCACCCCTCATACTCTCTGATGATACACTTCCATGTGCTCCTATAGGTAAATACAGGGTTGGGTTCATAGGGAAAGTTGACTGTTGCTCTATAAAATCTTTCAGATTTACACAGAAAAAGTGATAAATGATAAAGAAGAATGGTGGGAGAATGGAAATCTCACTAGAAGATTCCACTAAAAATGCTGCTAAGAATGCCTAAAAATGTATGTGTGGTTTAGTTCATTTAATTACATCAGTAATACTAAAGTGAAAATTAAAACTAATTTCAAATAGGAATGTAAAGTTTTTGTAAAATCAACCAGGGTTATGTTTAATGGTTGAGAAATCACTAGGGTGATTGGCTTGTCTTTTCACGTTGGAATTGCCTATCACATCACCATAGTCAAAAGGGATCTCACACCTGCCTCTATCTAGCTCTGTTCCTCAGTGTCATCTGTCTCCCCTGCTGAGAAAGGAGCCCCAGGAAGGTAGGAAGTCAAGACAGTAATCACAAAGTAGTAAGAAATCACTTTAAAGAGATGAACTGAAATGATCTTATGTTTGTTCTAGGGTTTCTATGATTACTTTTTCGATGCTTAGACATCAAGTGATTTAACAAGGCTGACCAGATGTACCATTTTAAACGGGACAGGAAACACCGGTATTGTCCCATTTCACATGGTAGGTCTGTTCAGCATACTGACACCTTGAATTTAGCCCAGTGAGACTAGGCTGACCACATACACCATTTGAAACAAGACAGTACCTTTGTTTTCTGTTCCATTTAAAACAGTATGTCTGGTCAGCCTAAATTTAACCAACATTCTCTGTAATGTCCTCAAATATTCTGTAATAATAGAGCCCTTCTACATTGAGTCCAGTCAACAATTCTGGTCAGTAAGTTATGGCCTCCTCTACACAAGGGTTTAGTTTTGGTCTCCTAATCTGCTTAGTTAAGTTTCCCCTTTATTAATGTAACATTTCTTTATTTCACCCAAATAAGCACTTTGATGCATTTTATTAACAAAAGCTCCTAAATACAGTAGACCCTCTGTTAACCCAAACTCAAGCAACTGGCAAAATCTTGCTTGAGTTCTGATTAACAGAGAGTCTACTTTATCTATCATCTACCAATCCCATGGGTGCCAGTTAGCTGAGAGTCTACTGTACATGCCAGTTTTTCCAGTTTTCACATTGATCCACAGGAATAAAGGGGAACCTGGGCACAGTGTTTTATATGTGGAAACACAACAACAACTTTGTAAAAACAGCTGTCAGTTGAGGTAAATGGTAAAGCAGGGGGCAATGCCAACCATCTGCTATGGGGAGTCCCAGCTTGGCTCCCACTGCCTCGGTGAATTACTTAATTTATTAATTTGCTATGAAAAGTAACTGTCACAGGGCTGGGCATGCCATGGCTTTAAGGACCACCTACGTGCAGATAATTAGTAAATGTATATATCCACTTCAGTATTCTCCCAGGAGCCCCAACTGCCTGACCCATTCTACTTGTGTCTGAAGTGAGCATCTCAAACCTGATATGCCTGTCAAAAAGCTCTTAATCCTGCTCCTTCATGCCTTCCCCGCCCAGTCTTAACAATTTCAGTAAAAGGCATCGTTCTTTGCCAAGTCAAAGCACAACTTACCACCTCTGGGATCTGTTTCCAAAATATGCCCTAAAACCCTTCACTTCTCCCCAGCACTACTGCTGCTACCAGCCTAGTTGAGTTGTATCACTGTTTGCCTGGGCTGCTTTTAGAGCCCCCTCCACCACCCTGCAGTTCACACAGTAGCCAATAGGATCTTTTCAAAATGTAAATCAGGTCATGTTACTCCCTTGCTTTTTACTGGCTTGCAATAAAACCCAAATCTCTTCCTGTGGCTCTGCCTCTGCCAGCTTCTCTGGCCATTGCTCTTATTACTTTCCCCTTATTTATAAAGCTGCAGGCTCATTGGAATTTCCAAAGAAATGTTAAGCTAGTTCTTGCCTCACAGTGTTTCCTGTTCCCTCTGCCTAGAAACTCTCTTCCTCTTATTGGCCTGGCAGATTCTGGATCCTCATTGGTCAGTCAGCCAGGGGACATCCAAGTTCTAGCCTGTGGAGACACAAGCCTGGGAGAGGGTTGGGACTGAGGTGTGGCTTGTGCTGTATTTGGTGAAGGGGCAAGTGCAATAATAGTAATTACCCTTACCAATTGGTCTATAATGCTTCATGTTCCCTTCCACTTTGTTGCGCTAAGTTTTATCATCATGGTCTTCTCTATCATTGTGTTGATGTATAACTTTAAAATAAAATTAGTTGAAAAATGCTGTTAAAGAACAAAAATTCAGGGATGCTAGGATAGCTCAGCAGGTTGAGTGCTTGCCTTGCAACTGCAAGGTCTGGGGATTGAATCCAGCCCTGGCCCGTGCAAACCCATATGCTGAACTGCTAACCACCAGGATGGCACAGCAGTGAAGGCTCTCGCCTCCCATGCTGGAGGCCCCTGGTTTGGTTCCGTCCAGTGCAGCCCCACATCCACCTGTGTGGAGTGAAACTGTGTCACAACTAATGATGTCTCAATGTGGAGACTGCTCTGGAAGCTAGTGCTTTCTCTCTCTCTTTCTCCCCTGCATGCACGCGTGTGCACTCGCGCACGCACGCACACACACACACACACACACACACACACCTTCTCTCAAAACAAAATAAATCTTAAAAAAAATAAAAGAGCAAAAATTCAACCGAGTAAATTTATTTATTCATTTATTTATTTTTAAATATATTTTTATTTACTTATTTTTGACAGAGAGAGAGATAAAGAGACAGAGACAGAGAGAGAACTGAACTGGGGGAGCTCACAGTTCAGCACATGGTTCCGCACAGGCCGGGGCCGGGATTTGATCCCTGGTCCCCGGTGCTGCAAAGTGAGCACTTAACCCACTGAACCATCCCGGCTTCCCCTCAACTGAGTAAATTTGAAGATTTGTTTGGAAAATGTTCAGGGTAGGCTTAGCCTATGGTTTTATATTAAATGTCAATTTCTCAAAGTAGCTATTCCTGGTCTCTATTCTTAAGACACCCACTCCCTTCCCCAGCAGTTATCTAGTTCATTTTTCAGCTTATTTTTTTTTAGAAGATTTATTTTATTGTTTGAGAGAAGAAGAAGAGAGAGAGAAGGAGAATGACAGAGAGAGAAGGAGGGAGGGTCAGCTTATTTTTTTTCTTTTTATTTGTTTATTTGTTTGTGTTAGACCCGGGGACCTTAAATGTCTAATTCTCCACTGTATTCCTGTTGATTAGGATAAGGGCCAGGCACTTGGTGGGGCTCAGTTCTCATCTGTGGTTGGATAGATGAGTCCAAGTTTCTATGGTCAGTGCCAGTATAGATAGGCTTGTCCTGGAAGTCACATGAGGAAGGATGCTTGGTGAGGACTGACACAGGCATTAGATGCGTCAGAACCCAACTGCATTTGGGACATTACTGTCCCATCAGTGAGAGTCTGTGAGTGGTTCAAAAGTCTTAGAGATCTTGCCTGGGGAGTTTACTTGGGAGAATCTTTTCTTTTTTCTGTAAATGGCTGTGTCTGTGGTCCTTGTCCCACCTACCTTTCTGTTTGACTCCTTTGCTAGAGGTCTTAGTTGATAAACATACTCCTAGGTCTTCTAGACCTGAAACCACTCTTTTCCTTTGGAAGTAATTTTGCTTATCTTCTGGTTATTGTGTTGATCTTAAAATTTATTTATCAGAGACTACTCTTATCAACGTTATTTCCAAGTTCTTATAGGAAGTTTTGTAATCCCCAGGATGAACTGCAAACCACTACTATAAAATTCCCATGTTAGGGGTGGTGGGGAATAATTGTTCTAGAGAGTGCATAAAAACATCTAACCTTAACATTAAAGTATGGAAACAATGCAATACATTATACTGTGTAAAAAAAATTTTCCATTATGTTTTAAACTGAAAATGTGATTTGCATATTTTGCTTCTTCGCTTCCAAATATTCTTTAGTAAGAAGTACGAGAAGCCAGCTGAGCTATTTTAGAAACTCTTTCTCTCCTCCCTAACTTCCTTTGGAATCAGAGGCTGTGCTGTACAGGAAAACTAAACCAAGAGCCTCAAAAGGTTTTAACTTTAACTGAGACTTCTGGTCTGGATGAATGTATTTGAGTGCTAAATAAGCAAATTAGGTTCTTCTGCTTACTGATTAACAGCCTCCTTAGAGAGAATATTATTTGTATCCTGTAAACATAATAGCAGGAAAGAGGGAGGGCTCAGACTAGTTAGCATAAGCCAAATGATGTGGCTGGATGACAAATAGAAGTCTTGAAGTGAGTTAGCAGGAATCAGCTTCCCAAATAACCCACTTTAGATAAATTCTACTCTCAGCCACCACCAGATGAAATTTGTGTCTGGTTCTTCAATTCAGCCTGATTCTCAAAGTTAGAACCCAGTGGCTCACATGGGATTTGGAGGGCTTGCTGGGAAAAAAACCTTGAATCCTCTCCACAGCTGGGGTTGGCACATCAGATGTGCCTCATAGACTGAAGATGGACATCTTGGGATGATGGAGCTCTGGGGAGAGGATTCACCCTCATCATGGAGCAAGCAGTCTGCTCTAGCACAGGAGGGGAGTGGTAGTTTGTGGTAAAGTGTGTTCCTGGGCCTGGCACCCATCCTGAGCAGCTCTGCCCTGGGCAGTGTGGGAACTCAGAGAGGGGAAAAGGCTGTGGGTAGGACTTGGAGGGCCTATATCAGCTAACTTTCCACTTGGGCTTCTCCCCTCCCTGTTTGGCAGATGTAGAGGGAGAGAGTGTACTCTTTTTCCCACTGTTGGAGTGTAACTAGCTGAGCTCTGCTTGAGGTGGCAGAAGTGGTACCAAAGTAGCAGCTGTGGAGCCCAGGGTCTGCTGGCTGTGACAGTGAGCAAGTCAGGGTTGGTTCTTAGGCACATTTGAAACATGCCCTGGGATTCTTGGGAATTCTTTTTTTTTAATATTTATTTATTTATTTATTTATTTATTTATTTTTGACAGAGAGAGAGAAAGAGATACAGAGAGAGAACTGAACTGGGTGAGCTCCCAGTTCAGCATATGGTTCCGCACGGGCCGGGGCCGGGACTCGATCCTCGGTCCCCGGCGCTGCAAAGGGATGGCTCAACCCACTGAGCCATCCTGGCTTCCCCTCTTGGGAATTCTTGATTAAGGGAACTCTAAGTGAAGCTAAACTTCTAACATCAATCATTTGGGGCTTGGAGGATTCTGATCTTAATACTCTATGACCGGGTGTTAAAGCCTGAAACATTCAGTTTGTACTGTCTTTGAGTGTTTTCCAATTTATAACGTATCTTAAATAATCACCAGTTTAAGACTGAAGACAAAATAGCTTTGTGTTTTGAGGAAGAGTAAATGGTTTTGTTTTTGCCCTTTAGAGTGCTATTTTTAAGAAGTATGTCTCACATACATATGGCCAACAGATATATGAAAAAATGCTCCACATCACTAGCAATTAGGGAGATGCAAATAAAAACCACAATGAGATACCATCTTACACCTGTTAGAATGGCTATAATCAACAAGACAAGGGATAACAAGTGCTGGAGAGGATGTGGAGAAAAAGGAACCCTCATACACTGCTGGTGGGAATGTAAACTGGTACAACCACTATGGAAGGCTGTATGGAGATTCCTCAAAAAATTACAAATGGAATTACCATATGACCCAGCCATCCCTCTACTGGGCATCTACCCAAAAAACCTGAAGACCTTAATCTTTAAAGATGTTTGTACCCGCATGTTCATCGCAGCACTGTT
>PVKE010030027.1:0-19872 GCA_004027555.1 Craseonycteris thonglongyai
TTTTTTTTTTTTTATCTTTTCACATTTATAGAGAGAAATTATCTTTTTGTCTTCAGTGCATATTTATTTCTATTTTACTTTTTGACAGATAGAGAGAGAGACAGAGACAGAGACAGTTAGAGAACCGAACTGTGGGAACTCCCCAGTTCAGCACGTGGGTCCTGCCTGGGCCGGAGCTGGGATTCGATCCTCGGTCCTCGGGGCTTCAAAGCGAGCGCTCAACCCGCTGAGCCGTCCCGGCTTTCCCGTCTTGGAATATCTTGGTTGCCATGGCTGCCTCCATGCTGAGACACAGGAAATGTGTGTACATTCTTGAAGTCACAGCCTTAGGTGTAGCTGACAGGGCAGCTTTCTTCCTAGGTCAGGGTGGGCAGGAGGAACCAAAGTCCTCTTAGCTGGGTCCACTGGTTAATTAAAAAATCTCTCTCCTTGACTCCCAGCCAAGTCATACACAATCCTACTATCTCCTCTTTGCTCCTGAATGAAGTTTCTATCAGAAAGGGTCATGCCCCCACTCCACCCTCCCATAGTGCCTTTAGCACCCTCTAGCTGTAGCCATGATTGCTCTGTATTGTCATTTTTTCATACATCTATCCACTGTATATACATGTACAAACACACACTCACACACACACACCAATTTTTCCTTACAGGAACAGAGACTCAGAAGCATTGTGGTTACGTCAAGATCTAGGGTCCAACATTAACTAGCTGTATGACTTTGGGAAATTACCTAACCTCTCCATGCCTCAATTTCTCCATCTGTAAAATGGAGGAAGTATTTACCTTATAGGGATATTTGAGCCTGGGCCACTAGTGCCTGCATGCAGAAGATGTAGCCCATAGGTAGCATTCCATAAATGTTGGCATACTAGAATTAATGTCTGTGTCCCCATCTGTGAGCAGTGCCTGGCAGCCAGCAGGCACCCATTAGTCCTTATGTAATGACCATAACTCCAGGAGCTCTACTCCAACTCTATTCTTTGGGTTTTGACAGTTACTGAGAAAACTGACCTGTGGAATGGCTCCTGATACTGCAGCCAAGCAAGCCCAAGCCAGGGAGAATATGTGAAGATGGGCTTCCACAGTGGGCACTAGACTAAAACATACACCAAGAGCAGAGGCGCTGCCAGCAACCTGGGACTATGAAGGATCAAAGGTCAAATGAGGCCATATGTCAATGCCAATGACCTTCTCAGAGCAAGGTCTGGTCATGTGGGAGGTCAGGGTCCAGCAACTGTCCTCCCCTAGCAGTCAGATCAAGGCTGCAGCAGGACTCCACCAGAGACCTGAGAAGCCAAGGTCATGCTCAGAGCATCCAGCTGCCTCCTTGCTCCCCTCTCTTGACCCCAGTGCCTGGTCCTATGGGTCTGCATGATTGCACCCCTGTGGAGCCGCACACTGGGGACAGAACCACAACCTCAATGCTAGGCACCTGGGAGGCCAATGATGGCAGCAGAGATGTCATGAGTGACAGGTACATAGCTCTCTTCCTCCAGGAAGACCTCATCCTACCCTTCTCTCCAGCCCCTCACTCCCTTTCTGGTCATGACATAGCATGACCCTCATGTCCCACCCTGAGGGCAAGATTGATGTCCCATTAGACTGAGGGCAAGCAGAGCACTAACAGAAACACAAATGAACTGACTGAGCAGGGGACATGCCCATTCCTCAGAGACACTGATGCGGTGACTGCGTGACTCACTGGAATCTCCCAGAGAGGGTTCTGGCAGCCCATTGGCAATTGAATTTGATGACCTTTAATGTCACCCTTGAGAAGTGATGAATCTATCATTCCAAGCCATCTTCCCCATGATATGTAGCAGAACACAACCCTTCTGCCCTCATGACATGGAGTCCAGAGTTCAGAGTCCCTCCTTTGGAGCACATAATAAAAAGGGGGCCCTGTCCAGTGGGGGCCTGTGAAAGCACTTTGGGGGAGCAGGAGGCCTCCCTCACCCACTCTGCTGTGCGCTGAGACACAGTTAGCAAGGGGAGGGTGGTTTCCATGGAGCGAAGACAGGGCGTCTAGGCCAGGTCTGATAGGGCTGTGTGGGCCACCATGGAAAGGAAACTCCCCTACCCTGCCCTGCCTGGCAAGACCAAGGATGAGGGGTGACCTCTGAGCAGCTGGCACTGTGCATGTCACATACTGGCAGGGTTGTTCGTGAGGACAGGTTAGAATTAGGAGGCCAAGGAGGAGAGGCGGTGCTCAAGTGGGAGAGAGAGAGCTTGTCCGCCTGACCTAGAGGCCCTGAGGGACAGCTAAGGGAAGTGGCTCTCACAGAGACAGTCACCAATAGAGGAACTTGCACAATCTGTCAGGATTTCATAGCCCCTGCTCAAGTAGAAACTGAGGGTCAGGGAGGGGTGCAAAGACTTGGTTCGGAGAGGCACTGGATCCCAGGCCCCATCTAGTCGAACTCCATCCTAGTAACACTCCCTCTAGAGCCTGCAAAGGGGAGCAGCCAGGTGTCCAGAAGGCCCCCCATCCCCACAGCAGCCCTCAGACTCAAAGCTTCTCCTCTCTGGCTTGAGAGGGACTTTCCTTCCTTTGCTCCCTCTTCCTCTCCTCCTTTGTAGGAAGGGGTGACCCTTGCTGTTTTGACCTTCTTTGACACACTGACATCACCCCATCCCTGGGAGAGCAGCCCTGGGCCTCACATAGGTGCTCATTGCCCAGTGAATTCTGTCAGATCCTGGACTCTTCCTCCAGGGCAGCTGGCTTGGAGGACTGGGCTCTGTTTTGAGCAATGCTGGCATATTCCACCAGCAGAAATGGGTCAGATATGGGCTTTGGGGTAGGGTGGGTATTGACGTAAATGGAGTCCTCAGGGATGGCATGGTTCCAGTGGGTAATCGAAGCATAGTGGATATCCCCAGGGTCCTTGCCAGAGCCCATCTGCTGATCGAAGCCCTGAGAAGTAAAGAAGACAAAGGTCCACTGTAGGATTATAGCTGGGAGTGCTCAGTGGCCCCCTGGGTGGGCAGAGGACAGGGACAGGGATAAGGTGTGGAACAGGATATGGGTCCTGCAGAGCCTCTGGGAATGGCTGCAGGACACCGTCACTGAACATGCTTAAGATGAGGGAGTGCGGTCCGTGGACCAGCAGCACCAGTGTCAGTGTGGTCATCCAGCTTCTCCCTCTCTCTAAATCGAAGGGGTTTGAACAGGGAAGTATGGGGGAAAGGACATGCACAGATGAGGCATTGCAGGCATCAGTAGTCATGAGTGAGTCCAGGTTCAAAGTCAATAGAAAGAAGCCACGAATTTAAAAATAGAGCAACAACAATGACCATGACATTACCCAAGAAAGTGGAGATTCCCTCTGTCCGGGTGAAGGGTCCTTCCTATGCACAGTGGTCTGGTCCTCATGGGCAGAAATATCATTGATGTGATGGGATTTGTCCTTCCCTGTGAAGAAAACAGGTTTGGAGGTGGGGCCTCTCCCTAACCCCCGCCACCCCCGGGAAATTCAGGGCAGGGCTGGTGGTCCTGGCTAGGCAGAAGAGACCCTGGTGCAGTTGAGGCCAGGCCTGCTCAGGAAACACCACCTTGCTTGGGGAGGTCCCAGATGGCTAGCACAGATTGTCCACGGAGGGAACATGAGCGCTAAGGAGCAAATGGAACTGGCTGCCTGTGGCTAATTCCCATCAGACCTAAACTCATGGAGTCGAGGTCACTGAAAGTTGTAAATTTAAGCATCAAACTTAAATACAATCTATTTGCTGGTGAAGTTATATATAATAACGTCTTTCAAATTTGGGGGATTGGGGACCACAGTGAAAAGTATTTTTTCTTATTCTCTCTCTCTCTCTTTCCTGAAATACAAGTTCAATGAAAAATTACCCTTCCAGTGTGCAAAGAATTTCAACATTCTGCTTTTTCCATTTTGCTTTATAAAAATACCATTGTGGCCCACTAAATCAACCTCATACAGTGTGAAAAATATGTATATAAAATTTTACAACCTACTACCATTTTAGGATTTTTATAGCTGGAAAAATTAAAATCAGTGAGGTCCAATCTAACTCTGACCTGCTTCCATATTTTAATCTTGTCAACAGACACATCATGGGGTTAAGTAGTTAATAAATGCACAGCACATATATGCTGAAGAAACCAACCAACATAAAGCAAAATAGGAATTATCACAAAACACTCATCTGATACATTTGCACAAAATGCTATGGATTTTTAATGCCAGTCATGCTATTATAAAAACTTAGACCTCAGAACAATAAAACGTTTTCTAAGGGCTTTTAGGAAAACAAACTTTAAATATGATAGCAACAATTAAAAAACAATACCAGTAACCAGAAAGGTCTTTAGATGAACATGTTTTAAAAACTATGAAAAAATGAGTCTGTGATTCCAGGTGGACACTAGCATACAGTTTTGGGCAACTTGGCGCCAAGTCCAATTGCCTTTGGAATCTGAAGAGAATTGATCTGTGGTCAGCACCACCTGGCCTGCCCGCCGCTCTAGCAAAGCAGGGGGTCCATTTGGCGAGCCCAGGGAGTCCTGGCCACCTCAGCTCTAGGGCCTCAGTTTCCTTGCTGGCGAAATGGGCACACTAAGTCTGTCTCCATGGCTAAGTACGTGGTGGGTTTACCTGTCCCGGCTCTTCCTCGGGCTTTCCTGAGGTACAAGGCCACGAGCAGGACCAGCACCAGCAGCAGCAGGACAGCCACCATCACACTGGCGATGATACTCCAATGGCCTGGGGGGCTTTGAAATAAGGACCAGCCAGGTGAGGAAAGTCAGATCCAACCTTCCACCGTGAAACCATCCCTCCCCTGATGCCTGCTTGTCGGCACCGATGCGCCACTCCTGCTGAGCTGACCAGGGGGCAGCCCCATGGTCAAAGGCTCCCCCCAGAGGCCATGCGTCTCACCACATCATTCCATCTCTGGGCTTGCTTCCTTCTCTGTAAAGCAGGAATGCTGACAATGCCTGCATTTTCCTCCTCCCTAGCTGCTGTCCCTTCACTGGGCTCCTGGGCTCCTGCTTGGGGACCTGTGCTCAGCTCTCCTGCATCCTTCCTTTAACTGTTTGTGGCCCCAGCTCCTTACCCTTAGTACTTCGCTGTGAGATCCAGTTAGCTCTCAGAGAATGCCAGTGTCATTTGACAACTGCACACATAATGAACACATTTTAATAAATCCTGTCTTAAGTCAAGGGAAGAACACAAACGTAGACTTTCCCACAACATGTCAGGCTCCCAGGGAAGATGTCTGGGGTGTCAGGGGTCACAGGAGCAAGGCAGTGGTTTAGGGACACTGACCAGCACCGACCAATTTCTGGTGCAGAGCCTTGAAGAAGGAATTGGAATTTGCAGGAGCCCAGGGTTCATAGCCACAGTGGCAGAGGGTGGGGAGAACATAGGCAGGAAGGAAACCAGCTATCAGGCCAGTCCCAAGGACTGGAAACCATCAAGCAAAGGAGAAAAGAAATCAGACCACCGTCCGTCGTAACTACAGAGTGTGCCCTCTCCCTAGACCTCCGTGTCTCTGGGATAGCTCCCCTGAAATATGGTGACGGGCTGGGAGTTGGGGAGAGGAATAAAAAAACAGCCCTGCTCATGGGCTGGGCCCTGGACCCTTTATGTCCCCCAAGGCAAACTTGGCAATGTCTGGGGCCTATTTTATTGCCACAACTGGGCATCTGAGAGAGGTTTGTGCTACTGCTATCTAGTGGGTAGAGGCCAGGGATGCTGCTAAAAAATATCCTACAGCACACAGGGTAGCCCCTCACAACAAAGAATTATCTGGCTCAAAATGTCAACAGTGCCAAAGGTGAGAAATCCTGACAGTAAGGTGGGGATGTCACTGGCCCCATTTTGCAGATGAGAAAACTGAAGCTCAAAGAGGTGAAGTGACCCGGAGTAAACTGACTCCCACTTCGCACCCTGAGAGCCAGGTGTCCATGGGAATGTGGCAGTTGAAAGCATTTGGCACATTTGGCAGTGGGTGGGAGGAAATGGAGGTCTAAGAGGACAGGGGAGAGTGGTGACAGTACCTGTCAATGGCAGGGCTGGTGGCAGAGGTCCAAGCCATGGTCCTCCTGGCACTCCTGGTGGTGGGCAGGGTTGAAGCTGTGAAAGACCACACAGTGAGGGGAGCCCTCCTGTCTGTTTGCCCATACTCCAGGGCTCCCCTATTCTATCCTCCAGCCCTGGGTAGGAGAAGCCCACACATGGTCCTGGGCCAGGTAAACACTAAGAAGAGTCCTGTGCCCTGAAAATGAATGGAGGCGTTCCATTGAGTTGCACTGGATGTCCTTCACAGTGCAGTGCTGCAGGACAACTGACTTTCCATGAGATATCCCAGTATCACTTGTCCACTGGATACACCCTATAGTCTTCTATTTTCCTTGTTCTTGAACATGTTATGCTCTTTCAGCCTGTAATGCCTCCCTCCTTCTTCTCAGCCCTTTTTGTCTCCCCTGGATACATGCCTGCTCTTCTGACCAAGCCCATGTGGTATCACCTCCTCTGGGAAGTCCCCCCAGATAAGCCATACCCCTGGCCTTCTCCAGCAGCCTGGTCTCTCCCTTCACTGGGCCTCCATCCAACCTGCTTCTGTGATGTCACCTACGACCCCATGTCCCCAGCCTTTATCGTTATGTATGTGTCTGTCTCCCTCTAGCACAGGTTGTTGGTTCCGCTTCCAGAGTCTAGCCTCATGCCCCACGTAGAGTGAGCAGTGAAGCAAGGCTCTGGAATGACAGAGAAGCTGACCTGGGTCTGCCCGGCACCCAACTGACCAAACCCTGGGCAGGCTCGGCAGCAGGACAAGGGTCTAATAAGGTGTTCAACCCCTGAGCATCACAGAGAAATGCAGGGGACTTTGTAACTCTGAAGCTTTCAGGAGACATAAGCAGGAGTCTTGGGGTTAGGGGTAACCTCAAGCTCCCTACTCTGAGGCATAAGAGCTCTCAAGCAATAGGGGCAGGTCCAGGGTGAGGACACAGGCCCTCTGAGCCTTCAGCCATGACACCTCCCAGCCTCACCCCTGAAGTCTCACGTCTGCCTCACTGTCTGGCTATATCTCCTGCCTGTCCACATTTCTTGAGCCCTGGTTACCTGTGACCTATCTTGAGCATAGTCCTTTGAGAGAAGGTTGGGGATCAGGTTCAGGGGTAGGGGGTGCCCCAGAATGTACCACTAAGCCAGTCTTATTCAAACCTGAGAAAGAGTGACGATCATTACAAATCCACAGAGGAGTGCTGTCAGCTGTAACAAGTGTTCAGAGAAACATATATGATGGGAAAGGAAGAACTGACAAGCCAGCAAGGCTGAGTTCTGGCTCGGTTCTGTCCTTAACCAGCTGGTGACCTTGGGCAGGGTGCCCCAGTTTTCAACTTTGAGAGGGTTGAAGGAAAAGGCATTCAGAGGCCTGTCCAGCTCTAATATCCTGTGATTCAGGGAGTCTGAGAAGCACACATAAGAAGGGAAGGAACTCACCCGGTGATACCACAAGACGGATGATTTTGAGGATAGAGATATCGAGAGATTCTTGGGTTCCACACCAATAGACCCCTGAGTCCTCCGCACTGAGCCCAGTCATGGTGATGCTGAAGTAGCTCAATCTGGGGTAATCTTGGATGAAGTATCGAGAATTCCTGCACACTATGTAGGGTCTGGAACAGGTGACTAATATGTTACAAAAACGTCCTGATGATTGTCTGCACCAGGATTTTGTCTTCAAACTTTGCTGCTGTGGGTACCGGCAGGTCACAAAGACAGTCTTGCCTTCCAGTTTATGCAGCAACTCGGACTGCTGTCCCCAGGAGCCTGAGAATTAAACCCTGAAGTCAGGGAGCTCCCATCTGCCTGTGAGATGGGGCCTCCCTCACCCGTCTGGCCACAGCACCATCCGCCCCTTGCCCTCCCCTCCTCATCGTTCCCTCATGACCATCTCTCCCAGCCAGCCTCTGTCATCTTGCCCTGTTCCTGCCGCCCTCCTCCCCTGCCCCTACCTGAGGCCAGGAGCACCAGCAGCAAAAGTGGCAGTGGGGTTGTGGCAGTGTCCCAGGCCATGGGCCCTCTTCTTGGGCTGAGGTAGGGACAGGAATGCCCCTGCTGAGAGCAAGCAGAGCTGGGTGGGCTTCCGGCGCAGCCCCCCAGCCTGTATGGGAAGAAATGCTGAGGAAGGCAAAGACCTCTCATGGGGAAGTGGGGCCCTGGGTGGAACAAGACGCCCTGGCCTCTCGGCAGGACCCTCCCCCTGCAGGGGCTGTATCTGGACCTGAATGGAGGTCCCAGGGGACTCTGTGTGTCCTGCTGGGCTCTCTTGTGACCAGTCTCTTCTGTCAGGCTCTTCCCCTCCCACTGGGGTGTGGAAAGCCCAAGCGGAAACTATGGTGAAATAAGAACCTATTTCTCATTTCTCTCTCTCCCTCTATACCACCACTTCCTTCCCATCCTCAGCTTTCTCCTCCCCACCCAAGACAAGCAGGGACTCAATGTGAGTGACACAGTTGGGGGACCCTCTGGAGGCCCCCCAAGGTCAGACCCTCCTCACTCAGGTCTGCCGGGGAATTGGGAAGTTTTGTGGGCACTGGATGGGGACAGAAGAAGGAGATGAAGGGTCATTTCCAGGAATAGAGGTGCAGAGAAGGTCCCTGGCATGGGTGGGAGAAAGCAGAGCCAACCATCAGAGGAGGGGGGAGGGGAGGTAGGTGCAGAAAGATGGGGCAAAAACGCAGGAGAGAAGGAGAGTCTCTGCCCCCAGCTCCCAGCTTGCCATCATCACTCCATAAGCATTTGTTGAAAGACCATGCTAATCAAACACATTTCATTTGATACACGATGAAATATTTCTCAGCCATAAGAAAAGATGAAATGCTGCCATTTGCGACAACATGGATGAGCTTTGAGATCATCATGCTAAGCGAAATAAGTCAGACAGGAAAAATCAAGAATCATGTGACCTCACTTAGAGGTGGAATATAAAACTGAAAGCAACAAAGAAACAAAAACTCATGGACACAGTCAATAGTTTAGTGGTTACCTGAGCGTGGGGGCGGGCCGGGGGCGAGGGGACCCAAATATAATTGAATGGTGATGGAAAGAGAACAGACTCTGGGTAGTGAGCAGACAATGTAACACATGGATGATGTATTATAGAATTGTACACTTGAAACCTGTATAATTTTACAAACCAATGTCACCCCAATAAATTTAATTTAAAAATAGTAATTTGTCATTGGATGAGCCACAGAAAAACAATTGTCGCAGGCTGTTTTTAGTTAATAGACAGACAACAAAGAAAAGAGAAAACCTGGTACCCATGCAATGTGGCAGGTCAGGTTCGGGTTTGTGGGGAGCAAACTCTGAGGCGGAGATCAGCACAGGGCTGGCTCAAGTGCTCAGTCAGGGGCCAGGCTGGGGCAGACACAGGCAGGAGGCAGGGCAGCACAAGTGGGGTTGCCCTGTGCCAAGAGGAAGTGCAGGCCACCCTTTGAGGCGGGCGTTCTGAAGACAAGTTGCCCTTCAAGACTTGCCAAAGGTGGCAAGGGGTACCAGGTCCTTTGGCCCCTGTGTCACCATCAGGAGCCATGGGCTGTCCGGGAAGGGGGTCTGCCCTGGGGAGAAGGCCTTCTGCCCTCTCTGCTCCCAGCACCAGGTGAGAAGCCCATCAGCCCTGACAGAGGAGCAAGGCAGCAGGGCGGGGCATCCACTCACACAACTTGATCCAGAGTGACAACCAGGTTCCCTTGCTGGCCCCACAAGGGGAGATGTCTGCCACTTGGCTCTGCAATGCGAAACATCCCGAACATTCCTTGGGTAGCTGGTTTTCTTTGTTCCTTCCCACAATCAAGAGAGGAAATCTGGGAAGCTGGGATGGCTCAGTGGGTTAAGCGCTCACTTTGCAGCCTTGGAGCCGGGGGATTGTATCCTGGGCCCGGCCCAGGTGCACCCATATGCTGAACTGGGGTGTGCCCCCAGCTCAGTTCTTGCCGGGGCCTATGCGGGAGGTTCCCGGCCCAGTTCCTGCCCTGCACAGCCCCGTACCCACCTTTGGAGTGAAACTAGATGGAAAACTAATGCCGTCAACTATGGAGACTGCTCTGGGCCCTTCCCCTTCTCTCTGTCTCTCTTTGTAGGTCTCTCTCTCTGTCAAAAAAACAATAAAAATAAATTGTTAAAAAAGAGAGGAGGGGAAGCAGGGATGGCTCAGTGGGTTAAGCGCTCACTTTGCAGCCCTGGGGACCAAGGATCAAATCCTGGCCCCGGCCCGTGTGGACCCATGTGCTGAACTGGGGAGTGCCCCCAGTTCAGTTCTCACCGGGGTGAGACCCTGGCCCAGTTCCTGCCCTGTGCAGCCCCGCCCACCTGTGGAATGAAACTATGTGGGAAAACCAATGATGTGCAACTATGGAGACTGTTCTGGGCCCTCCCTGTTCTCTGTATCTCTGTCTCTGTATCTCTCTCTCTCTCTCTCTCTCTCTCTCTCTCTCTCTCTCTCTCTCTCTCTTTCTCTGTCAAAAACAATAAAAATAAATCTTAAAAAAAAAAAAGAGAGGAAATCTGTATTCTTCTATGCAGTTTATAGTTTCAGGTTTTATGTGGAGGTCTTTAATCCACTTTGAGTTAATTTTGGTATATGGTGATAGTTCACAGTCCAGATTCATTCTTTTGCATGTGGTTTTCCAACTTTCCCAGCACCAGTTACTAAAGAAACTTTCTTTTCTCCGTTGTGTATTTTTTGTTCCTTTGTCAAAATAATCTGTTCATATATTTGTGGGTTTATTTCTGGGTTTTTCACTCATAGATCTTGGGTTCAGGGAGGACTTTATGAACCTCACCTCAAAGGCAAGAGATGTAAAAGCAAAAATAAATGAATGGGATTATATCAAACTAAAAAGCTTCTGCACAGCAAATGAAACCATCAACAAAGCAAAGATAACCAACTTAATGGGAGAAAATATTTGCAAACAATGCCTCTGATAAGGGGCTAATATCTAAAATATATAAAGAACTTATACAACTCAACAACTAAAAAACACATGATTCCATTAAAAAATGGGCAGAAGACCTGAACAGACACTTCTCCATAAAGACATACAAACAACCAACACATAAATGAAAAAATGTTCAAGTTCATTAGTTATTAGGGAAATGCAAATTAAAACCACAGTGAGATGCCACCTCACACCTGTTAGAATGGCTATACTAAAAAAGACAACTAACAACAAGTGCTGGAGGGGCTGTGGAGAAAAAGGAACCCTCATACACTGCTGGTGGGAATGTAAACTGGTACAACTGATATGGAGGTCCCTCAGAAAATTGAGAATAAAGCTACCTGGTGACCCAGCAATCCCCCTTCTGGGCTTCTACCCCAAAAGTTTGAAAACCTTAGTCCGTAAAAACATGCATACCCCAATGTTCATTGCAGCACTGTTCATGGTGGCCAAGACACGGAAACAACGAAAGTTCCCCTAGGTAGATGACTGGATACAAAAGCTGTGGTACATTTATACAATGGAATACTACTCAGCTATAAGAAAAGATAAAATACTATCATTTGCAGCAACATGGATGGAACTTGAGATCATCAGGCTAAGCAAAATAAGCCAGACAGAAAAAGGTCATAAAACTGAAAGTAACAAAGAAACAAAACCCCATGGACACAGTCAATAGTTTGGTGGTTACCTGAGGGGAAGCGGGGAGTGTGTGTTTGTGGGGGGGAGTAGGGAGAGGGCATCAAATATGTGGTGATGAACAGAGAGCTGACTCTGGGTGGTGAGAACATTATGCAGTGCATAGATGATGTAATGTAGAACTGTACACCAATATCACCCCAATAAATTTAACAATGAAAATAAAAAGTAAAGACAGGAAACACTTCACAGGTGTGCTCCTCTCAGCCTGCTACTCTGGTAGTGTGGTCATCTTGCCCACTCACAGCAGCTTTGCTCCAGCCTGTCTGAAACCTTCATCTGCCCTGAACCTCCCTGCCCTGGCTTTGCTGGGATATGGGTCCCCTGCAGCTCCAGGGACAAGGGTGAGAAGAAGGATGGTTTGGGGAGAAATGCCCCACAGGCCGGGAAGTCCAAAGCGGCCCCCAGGCTCATAGGAGCCGGGGAGCTGGGGCACAGGGTCTACCCTCCTTCTCAGCGCCCTGTGTTCATGGAGTTCCCTTTGCTCCCCTCTGTGTTCTTCCTCACTGCCAAGTAAATCACATATGAGGCACATGCCCCTTTGTGCCTCCAATTGGTTGCGTTCTGGGAACGCTCTGCCCAGGTGGCACCTGGGTATGGACTTCCCTGTCAGCAGGAGTGAACTCAGAATGGCCTTGCCAACCTTCCTGGTTGACCAATCGCTGATCCACAGGTGGAATGCATGAGTAGAACCCATAAAGTTGCCCTGTTGTTATAGTGACCACACGTGGGCTGAAAGTAACCTATAACACTCTGTACACCACATAGATCAAGCACGATTGTGTAAAATCCCTGTTGTATACAGTCCTATAAAAATAGTAGCACAATGAGCCCTGGCCGGAACGCTCCCACAGGGATGCTCACTGGACACCCCTGAAGCCAAGGTGCTGCCTCGGTTTCCCTGCGCCTTGGAAACACTCTTCAGGTGGCCAGGCCTTGCTGTTACTTTATCTCTTACCTTGCTCTGCTCTGTGTGTCTTACCCAATATTCCAATAAATAGGGTTTTGCTGCCTCAACTCCTTCTCAGTGTGCATGGTGAATGCATGTTCGACCTCCAAATTCTGTAGTCACTTAAGATGTAGCCCCTTGTTGCTACATTTTGGCGTAGTCGGCAGGATACACAACCACCATGCTATTTGGGAGGAAAGGAGACACTGAGACTCCCATGCCCCTTGTGCGGGTTGAGAAGAACTCCCTTACTCTCCGTTGGCCTAGGAACGGGCTCAGGGCTCTGGCCTCGCTGGAGATTGGGAGACACGGGTTGCTAATGCTGAGCCTTCGCAGCTGACTCGCCTGCAGGTTGTCAGCACTACGGGAAGGAAGTCAGCTGCTCGCCACAGTTGAGCGATTTTAACTATTTACTGAAATTTGATGATGACTTTGCTTCTGAGTGAAACTGGAAACCCACTGGGAGCGGACCTAGATAGGATGACCCAGTTAGGGGACATGGGGAATTGGAGAGAGAGCACACAGCTTTCCAATGAGCAACCCCCAGATCCCAATAAAGTCTCAAGAAGATACATGTTTCAAGCCTTGTTAAAGACTGGGGCAGAAAAAGAGGGAATAGATGGGATTCCAACTTCGGACATGTGGAAACTCTATAAAGAAAAGCTAAAGTATTCAAGAAAGGCAGATGTTAAAAAGGGAAATAGGGATGTGATGTGGAGTTGTACATCGGGAAACTAATTGTTACCAACCAATGTCACCCCATTAAATTTAACAATAAAATATAATAATATTAAAAAAAAAAAGGGGAAATAGAACAGAAAAGAAAAACCACAGGAATCGAAGCCCATAAAACCTAGTGATCTGCTGCTTCCACGTCAGGGTTTATACCCTGATTTGAACCCTTACCTCCAGTGTACCCCATAGGGATTAGGCCAAACTTCAGTGTCAATCAATATTACTAGAAGAGATTATTGTCCACATACTGATTTGATTATTTAATGGAAAAATGGGTCCCATACTGTAGCTAGAGCTTTGATTGACACTGGAGCAAAGGCCACTCTGATTTATGGGAACCCACAAAAATTTACAGGTCACACCTTGACTATAACTGGTCAAGGGGGTGCCAAAATTGTAGCTAAACAAGTTCTTACGATGAGAATTGGGCAGCTTTCCAAAAGCAAATATTCTGTAATAACAGTTCCCATTTAAAAAATACATAATTGGAATAGATATTCTTAGAGGGAAGTCACTAGATTTAGAAGATGGAAAGTATCAATTTGCAGCACGGGTTCTTAAAATCTCACCCGTGACTGTGGGGCACCTGCATATAACTCCGGTTGTGTTGCCTGAACCTACCCAGGTTGTGACATTAAAACAGATTTGCATACCGGGAGGGCGACAAGAAATTGAAGATATGATACGGGACTGTGTGAAAGCAGGAGTCTCGGTGCCCACCGCCTCCTCTTAGAACAGCCCAGTCCGGCCAGTGAGAAAGACAGGTGGGTCCTGCACATGGCTGGGTTACAGGGGAGTGAATAAACTTACTCCATACTTGTATGCTGCTGTATCCGATACGATTACTTTGATTAAACATGTTGAAAAATTTCCAGGTAATTGGTATGCTGTTATTGACTTGGCTAATGCATTCTTTACTATTCCAATTGATAAGAAATTTTGGCCTCAGTTTGCCTTTCTGTGGAATGGGAGACAATACGCATTTACTCGCCTCCCACAAGGGTAACTTCATAGCCCTACCGTCTGTCGCTGAACGGTGGCAGAACATCTAGATGAGTTTCCCTTGCCTGAAGATGCACAAATTATGCACTATATTGATGATGTACTTACTAATCCAGACCCAGTCAGAGCAGCATACACAAACCATTCTAGAAGCTTTAATTCAGCATATGAAACAGGCTGGGAAATTAATCCTGCTAAAATTCAAGGGCCTGCTCAACAAGTAAAGTTTTTCAGGATTAATAGTAATAGAGGGCATAGAGAAATTCTCCCAAAAGCTAGGCAGAAAATTTTGGATTTTCCAGTCCCAAAGACCAAACAGGAAGCTCAAAAATTTATAAGTTTGTTTGGTTATTGGCAAGCCCACATTCCCCATCTAGGAATAATCTTACAGCCACTATACAAAGTTACTAGAAAAAAATATAAATTTAAATGAGGAAAAAATAAAAACAAAACCTCGGGCTTTTAAACAGGCAAAAATAGCAATCCAAACAGCTTGGGATCTTTGGCCTATACAGGATAGGCCAATCGAGTTGCATGTGACTGCCTCTGATCAATACACTGACTGGAGCTTATGGCAAATGCAGTCAGGGAGTGGGTGCCTCTTGGCTACTGGTCATGAAAACTCCCAGAAGCCGGACAATCATACATCCCCTTTGAGCAGCAACTCTTAGCAGCATGCTGGACCTTAACTAACAATAGGACACCATGTCCTCTTTTTTTTTAAGATTTATTTTTATTGTTTTTGACAGAGAGAGAGAGAGAGATACAGAGACAGAGACAGAGAGAAGGGGGAGGACCCAGAACAGTAGCCACAGTTGCACATCATCGTTTTTTCCACATAGTTTCATTCCACAGGTGGGCTTGGGGTTGCACAGGGCATAAACTGGGCCAGGGTCTCGCCCTAGTGAGAACCGAACTGGGGGCACTCCCCAGTTCAGCATATGGGTCCACACAGACCATGGGCAGGGGCCGGGATTCGATCCTCAGTCGTCAGGGCTGCAAAGCGAGCGCTTAACCCACTGAGCCATCCCGGCTTCCCCCACCATGTCCTCTTAAGGCCCAGTATCCTTATCATGACCTGAGGTGGTAGTGATCCAGTGTCCCATAAAACGGGGCATGCACAAGAAGCTAGTATAATTAATGGAAATGCTACATCCAAAACAGAGCAAAAGCAGGAAAGTGAGAGCAGACTACATTTTTACTGACTCCTGAGCTGTGGGAAGGATTAGCCACCTGGATGCCCACATGGAAAAACAACAACTGGGAGATCCATGGGAGAGAAATTTGGGAAAAACTATTATGGGAAGAAATCTGGGAAATTATACAGAAAACTAATGTGTCTGTTTTTCATGTAGACGCCATACTAAGAAGGATACTCTTTTTTCTTTTTCTTTTTTTTAATTGTTTTTGACAGAGAGAGAGATACAGAGACAGAGACAGAGAGAAGGGGGAGGGCCCAGAACAGTCTCCATTGTTGCACATCATTGGTTTTTCCACATAGTTTCATTCCACAGGTGGGAGTGGGGCTACACAGGGCAGGAACTGGGCTGGGGTGTCGCCCCAGGAAGAACCGATCTGGGGCTTTCCCCAGTTCAGCATATGGGTCCGCACAGGCCAGGATTCGATCCTCGGTCCTTGGGGCTACAAAGCCCACTGAGCCATCCCGGCTTCCCCAGGAAGGATACTCTTGAATGTCAGCACACTCAAACTGCTGACGGGCTGGCAAATACAGCCACCGCTTGCAAGATCATGAGGAAGCTGCACTGGTGAAATAGATCCATTACCTAACTGGACCCCTAGGGCTGCAGGCTATGCACAGCTGGGCACAACAGCGGGGATTTTATGTTTCCCACTCAATATTAAAGGAGATTAATAATGAATGTGAAATACATCCGAAGGCTCGATAGCGATCTTCTCCAAAAACTGTGACAGGAGAATTGGCCAGAGGCAATATGCCTGCTCAAATGTGGCAAATTGACCACATTGGCCCATTGCCAAAAAGTGAGGGATGCCAGTATATTTGCACCTGTGTTGATACCTATTCTGAGTATTAGTGGCCATTCTTTTTGCCCAGGCCACTCAAAAGAATGCTTACAAATTGTTAATAATTTTATATTATAGAACACCAACACAAGTGCAGAGTGATAATGGATCCCACTTTAAAGGTAAGAAGATACAGGCATTCTGCCACCAATATGGCATAGAATGGTTGTATCATATCCCTTATTATCGACAAGCATCAGGATCATTTGAAAGAATGAAAGGCTCACTAAAAGAAAGACTAAGGAAATTAGGACAAAATTCCTATCAGCATTGGAAAGATAATTTACCTACAGCCTCACAACAGTAAAACAATAGACCTTTATGGGGTACAATGCCCCCTTGGTTGTATGCTAACTCCTAATTTACAGATTAGAAAAACATCTGAGGAAAGTTTACAATGGTGACAAACGTTCCCAACCCCCATATCTGGGGACTCTGGAGTCAGCTGGTAATGATCTAAAAACTCTAGAAGTGGTTTATATGGGAATTAAAATTCCCACTGTTCATTTCGGTTGTATCACATCTCGATCTAGCCTAGCAGTAGAAGGACTGCAAGTGATGGCCGGAATAATTGATGCAGATTATGTTGATGAAGTTCAGGTATTACTGAATAATGTTGCATCTGAAGTTATCACCCTTAATGCACAAGACCACATTGTGCAATTAATCATAGTCCCCTATCAGAAAGGGCAATGGCATCAATTAGATGCCACTCCTGTAACGACCAGGACAGAAGGCTTTGGCTCCACTGAGCTAAAAGTAGGGGCAAAAGTATGGGTCAGACGTACCCCTACTGCTGTTCCTCTTAAGGCCAAAGTGGTTGCAGTAATGTTTTCTGATCAAGAAAAAGTTGAAATTCTGCCTTCTAATCAAATGTTCATTCAGGAATTAACAGTGGTCTTGGAAGTGGATGGCCCTAAACCTGTTGACTCTGGCTTGGATGACATTGATGGACTCTGAACCCATCCCCTTTCAATGTGATGAAAACATATGGATCTACTTATGGTAGTCAAAAACATGATGAATGTCTCCGACTTCTGTCTATCCGGAGGCACTTATGTGAAACAAACCTTATCCTCTTGTTTAATTGGGGTTTGTTCCCCTAATTGGACTGAAACCATAAGTTTGACAGTTAAAAAAGTGTTGTTGTTGTTTTTCCCAAAGGTTACAAACAAATTAAGGATGTATCCCAATTGACTGTAATGTTATTGTTATGACTGACCAAGTAACTTTTTATGTAAAATTACACCCTGGATGGCTTTTAATCTGTGGCTGGATGGCCTGGCCTGTTCTTATATACCTGCTAACTCAACAGGTAGGCCCTGCACAACAGGGAGGCTTACTGTACTCATGCCTCAAGAGTCACATGACTGTGACAACCCCTGCAATTGGAAGAACATATAGCCTACCACCAAACTGTACATCAGATGTAACTTTATTTAGCCCTGCAGAATATGTCTCCCTTAGTTTGTTCTACCAGTCATGACCATAGCCTTAAATGTTGAAATAAGTCACTTGGCATGCAGTATAGCCAAGGCCATTAGTGCCACCTCTGAAACTATATCAGAAGTTAATCAAAAATTAAGTAAAGTTTGGGAGGCAATATTAAAAAACAGAGCTATTAATTATCTTTTATTGTGACATAATCATAGATGTAAAAAATTTAAAGGAATGTGCTGTTTTAATTTAGCAGATAACTCTCAGTTAATTGAAAGGCACCTCAAAGACCTGCATGTTCCGTCTGAATGGATCACGAAGAGAGGGTTACTTGGGCTTAAGATTTGTCTGCTGTTACAAATTGGATTAGATCTTGGTTGCCAAATTTTTTTTTTTTATTGTTTTTGACAGAGAGAGAGAGAGATACAGAGACAGAGAGAGAACTGAACTGGGGGAGCTCCCAGTTCAGCATATGGGTCCGCACGGGCCGGGGCCGGGATTCGATCCTCGGTCCCCGGCACTGCAAAGCGAGCGCTTAACCCACTGAGCCATCTCGGCTTCCCCATGGTGGCCAAATTTTAAGGAATGGATATATCTGATTATTGCTTTTATTGCTATTGTATTGTGCACTTGTTGTATTTCATTACGCAAGCATGTATTCTATGTTGTCCTCACTGCCAAGTAACTATGAAAAGTACCCCAAGTAGAAGTGTCAAGGGCTGAATGTGAAGTAAATCATACATAAGTTAGATGCCCCTTTGTGCCCTCTACTTGTTGAGTTCTGGGAATGCTCTGCCCAGGTGGCACATGGGTATGGACTTTCTTGTCAGCGGGAGTGAACTCAGAATGGCCTCGCCAACCTTCCTGGTTGACCAATCACTGTCCCACTGGTGGAATGCATGAGTAGAACCCATAAAGTTGCCCCATTTGTTATAGTGACCACACATGGGTTGATAGTAACCTATAGGTTCAACACATAGGTTGAACCTATAACACTCTGTACACCACATAGATCAAACATGATTGTGTAAAATCCCTGTTGTATACAGTCCTATAAAAATAATAGCACAATGATCCCTGGCCAGAACACTCCAACAGGGACGCTCACTGGACACCCCTGAAGCCACGGTGCTGCCTCGGTTCCCCTGCACCTTGGAAACACTCTTCAGGTGGCCAGGCCTTGCTGTTACTTGATCTCGTACCTTGCTCTGCTCTGTGTGTCTTATCCAATATTCCAATAAATAGGGTTTTGCTGCCTCAACTCCCTCTCAGTGTGCGTGGTGAATGCATGTTCGACCTCCAAATTCTGTGGCCACTTAAGACGTAGCCCCTTGTTGCCACACTCACCATGGAGTTCATGTGGGAACAGGCTCCACTAGTGGGCAGCAGATGCAACTCATCCCTGCCCCAGAAGCCCTCACCCTGGGCAAGTAAGGATGGGAAGGGTCACCATGTCAGCTACCCTGCCCGACATCAGGGCCCAGCATCACCCACCTGGGGACCATGCGCCCCTCCACCTTGCCTATCCCCTTACAACTGAGTACAAAACAGAGAGACGGGGTCCGGCGGTCTTGAAAGTAGAGTGACAAACAATAGTAGAACTTCAAAAGGACCACCCGTCACAGGCATTGATTTGGTTTCATAAGGTTCACCTTCTTTAGTTTTATTCTGAAATCCGTCTTGAGGTAGGAATTAGTGTCCCCTTTCACAAGAGGAAACATGAGGCCCAATAGGGTTAGCGACTTGCACCGGGTCATGCGGGGACAAGTGGCATCCGTGAGTCCCCACCCTGAGCCCTCTGTAATGCTCTCCTACCAGACAGCTTGCTCTCCAAGGAGCCAGGGGGAGCCAGGGTCGTGGGTGGAGGTGAGATCTTATACCAAGCAGGTTCTGCCAGGTGAGTTAAGACCCACCCCTCTAGTTAGTTACAGACCAGCTGGTGGCCACACGCTCCAGGTAGAGAGAACAGTGTGTGTGTGTGTGTGTGTGTGTGTGTGTGTGTGTGTGTGTGTGTGTGTGTGTGTGTGTGTGTGTG
>PVKE010030028.1:0-19872 GCA_004027555.1 Craseonycteris thonglongyai
TCTCTCTCTCTCTCTCTCTCTCTCTCTCTCTCTCTCTCTCTCTCTCTCTCTCTGTCAAAAACAATAAAAATAAATTTAAAAAAAAAAGAAACTTCAGATTTGAGTAGTAATGAAAAACTGGAGTGAACAATACACATGCTAGATAAATTGCAGAACCTCTGAGCACTTACTAGAATTGCTACTTTCTGAGTAGTGTGACTAAGCCATTTTATTAATTATTGAAGGACAGGATCTTATCATTTAGTTGGAATACTAGGGGGAAAGGGAAATTCATAAGCATCCAGTGGACATCTTGTTAAGTACTTATATGGAGTTGAACATAAAGAAGAAATATTCTTAACTTTGAGAGAGGGACAGTGAGTCATAGAGAATGTGTCCTAAGACACAATGACATTTGAAATACTTTGGGAGATAGGTAAATATTACACTTATGAAAAGTACTATATTTACACCATGTAAGTAACAAGAAAATTCAGAAACGTGAGAGAACAGTAATGATTTTGTTGGTAATATGTATATAAACAGCTTATCATAACAGATGATTCTTATTTCTCTTATGGGAAAATTAGAATGCAAGTATACTATTATTAGAACTTTGTAAAATAGGTTACATATAAAAGAATATTTAGAAAATAATGTACCTGGGGGCATTGAATTGTGTTCTTTCTATTTTCATTCCAAATTGCAAGGAAATTTCTCTTACTCTAAGTTGCATGAGTAAAAGTGCCTTCAGATGATACCATCTCCCAGTCTTTGAGTCTTCTAGCCGTGATCTCAGACATTATGGAGTAGAAACAATCCACCCTCCCTGTAACCTGTCTGACCTATAGAAACCATGAAAGATAAAACGTGATGTCATTGTTAATAAGCCATTAAGATCTGGGACAACTTGTTATGTAATCAGAGTTACCAGACCAGTATAGTTAAATATTTACAATTAGGACTAACCAAGAAATCTATGTACATGTGGTCACCATAGGTGCAAACTATGTAATTGTTATATTATTTTTATTCAGAGCTTACTATAGTCATGTCTGTTTTCTCATTTAAAGAAATGCAATATAGTAAATAATATACAGGCGTCAAATCTGGAGTCTGTCTACCTGGGTTTGGAATTTAGCTTGCTACTCACTAGTTATATAACTTTATAAGAATTAATTAAGCTCTGTGTGTTTGTTTCTTCATCTACATAATGAGTATTATAATAGTGCCAACCTCAGAGTGTTGTAAGGAACGTGAAGGGAGATACAACATGTAAAGTCTTCAAAAGTTAACTGGTATAGAATAAGCACTTACTAACTCACTGAATGTTAGTTATGGTTACTGTAGTATTCTTTGATTTGCTCAACAATATGTGAAATTAAGAGTGAATATTATTCCAAATTTATAAGTAAGAAATTGAAGCTCAAGGAGATTTAATGTTTTGCCCAGGGATACACAGCTAATAGGTAGCAAAGCTAGAAGTTGTATCTGAGTCTTATGACACCAGATCTTATTTTATTTTTTTAATTTTATCTTTTTATTAAACTTATTGGAGTGACATTGGTTAGCAAAATTATATAGGTTTCAGGTGCACAGTTCTATAATATATCATCTATGTGTTGCTTTATGTGCTCACTACCCAGAATTAGTTCTTCCATCGCTGTACACCCAGATCCTATTGTAGAGTGCATACAACTGAATCTCATAACAGCCTTATTGCATCCAAATGCAGGGTGGGCTCACCAGTCTAATTTAAGCATGATTGTAGGAGGTTCTTATGCACAGAAAGTTTGGAAACCACTGCAACTCATCAATATAAGGATATAGGATTTCTACCAAAAATACATATTTTTTTTCTTTTTGAAAGCTTTACAGGAAGAAAAAAATCACTCACCACACTTTTTATGTATGTAAAGGAATCCATGCCATCAGTTTTTGCCATGAGATCCCCCAAGTACTTTAATACATTCATGCCCTGTGAAAAACAACTGTTGTATTACTGTCGGTTGCCCTTAGTTGACCATGTGAGAACAAGAAGATGAGCTTGTCTCCAGGTGACAGGCTGCCCTGTTGCTTTTTGGCAAAGATAAATTGCCAAATAAATTGAATTTGTTTATCTGGCTGCCCACGGAGCTCCAAGAAGTTTCTTGTATCTGCTTTTCTGAGACAGGCCGAACTCCGGTAACCCCAGTGAATTGCCAAATACAATTGGGAGATGCTACTGAAGAGCTCACCATAAACTATGTTAGGGACACAATCCAAAACATCTGTGGCTTCTGGCAAGCATGAGCAGCCTTTGATCTTTTCTTACTTGTCATTAAGAACGAGGAATCTGCTCAGTATGGCTGTGGGCACCCTCATCACACTTTCTCTGTGAACTCTCACTTAAACTTTATTGTGTATTTGTGACTGCTAGTGCAGTAGTACATAAACCATTATGACACTGACAATGGAGGAGAGGAGAGAGGGACAAGGAAGGGGAGCTCACTGCAGGACACTCTGCAAGACTATGAGAACAGTGGGGAAGGGCAGAGACAGAGGAAGGTACAGGAAGGTAGATTTCTCCCCATTGAGAAGGTTGATTTATATAAAGGTTCTAAGCAATATAAGAAATAAAAAGTATCTTTTCCAGGGGGTGGGAGGAACTTATGTATCTTTACAAGATACATACATTTTTATTCCATTCTAAGGGATAAAAATGTGTTTGGTGAGAGTCATCATGAGCTTATTATTGAAATACAGAGACAATTGATATTATATTTGCTGATAAGGTTTGTAGATAAGACAAGAACTCCTTGGAAATGGCCGGAAACAAAAACACCTCTTAAATATTTCCACATACTAGTTAAAAGCCTACTTTGCATGGCATTTAATTGAGTTAGTAAGATTCACCATTAATTATTAAAAGAAATTACAAACAAAATACCATGTGTCTGAAATCCTCTGAGATACGAGTATTGCAATAGGCACATTCCCATTGATTTAAATGCTTCCTTTTGGTCTCATTATTTTGGTAATCCCTTTCAACACTAAAACAGAACTGGTTGCTTTGTGGCTCCTGGATCAGCCATTTACTAACTGTATACTCTTAGGACAAGTATTCAAATATCCTAAGCTCTCATTTTCTCATCTGTAAATAAAGATTGTAATGGCAGCCTCCTCTATGAAGAGTTTCTAAATCTCCCTTTTGTGGAATTGACCACACACTCCTTTAAAATCCAGTTGTAACCTACAAGTCATTTTTACCAGAGCACCCACCATATTTTCTTCCCCCATCCACACTCTACCTTGTACAGCTATACAACCAGGCAAACAGTGAACATGCAGCACATACTTTTGTATGAATAAATGAGAAAAATCTTGTGCAAAACACTTATGAAGTACATACCATTACCATCTTTTTACAGAACACGAAGCTGGAGCTACAAATGGTTAAATAGTTTGCCTAGGATCCAGAATTAAAAAATGGAAAAGCCAGGTTTAAACTTTAGTCTTATATCTCTCTCACACTACCATGCAGACTTCCACATGATGTAATTTCCACTCAGGGAGCTCACAGAGCATTTTATGCTTTGCCTGTGGCCATGATTACATTCTTCCTCGCACAGTGAGGTGCCGGAACTTGCCTTACACATGAACTAAACTCAAGAATCCTTAAGGACGAGACCTCACATTTCTGATCATTGTATTTGAATTTATAATGTCTAGTTTGAGAAATATTTGTGCAATGGAGAAATGTAACTTTCTGAGGAGATTCCAGCAATCCTTCTGGGTTGATTTAACTGTGGCTCTATCTTCAACAGGAAAACGATTAAATGACTTTCTGCAGAATTAGTTAGTATGCCTCTTTTATAGCAAATTCAAGGTCCCTCTCATTCTCTTATAGCCATCATAAAATTGTATGTGGTTTCTACACAAATATTACCAGCTTTGTACCTCCATCATCTGTGCACTCCATTTTGTCTCATATTTTTGAAGAATTATTAGAAACTATGAAATAATTTCTATAAATTTACCTTCTGCTGAAGGTCTTTTCTACACGTACCTTACAATTTGTAAGCAATCTTAAAATATGATCTTAGAACATTTAGGACAAACTGAGCAAGAGAGCATTACTGGAACTATTTATTTAAAAAAAAAATTTTTAATTCTATTTCCTCCAATTTTCTGATAATTTTTTAATATTCCAGATGAATTTCAAATAAACGTTATGAATTTTGTGTGGCAGAAAGTCTGAATTGGACTATTATAATCCTTGCATGTAATAGTTTAAACTTGATTTTATAGAGCCCTGAATGGTTTCCTAAGCTATCTTTAATTTATTTGAATTATCTAATTGGAGGTCCATTAACTTTCATTAGGCAGTCTCAGGAGCTGACTGCTGGCCAAGTGCCAAACTCCTGGAGCCTGAGTGGGTAGATGTAGATGAGGGACAGAGTGGAGAGACCAGAAATAAAGGGAAACCTCCACCAAGAGCTGAGCCCATGTACTCTTCTGCATTCAAATGAACAAGACTGCCATTTACCTAGTACTTTCAGCACTAAATAATCAAGATCCAATAAAATTAGTGGAATTCAAGAGGTGGGTTTCCCTAGGTGCCTGCCTGTTGAACCATACTTTGGGGAGGGCTTGGCAGGGGTCTAACACTTCCTGATTCTGCTCATCCAAATGTAGCAAAGAAACGAAAAGATGATTATACTGGGAGCGCTCCTGACATTTTGCAGTGCCAGGATGATGGAATATCTGCTTAGTTAAGAAGTTTTACCTGCACAGTTGCTGCCGCTTAGAATCCATCAGTAATGAGTTCAGGCCATATATCATAGCTAGAAAGTATGTGACAGATTTGAGTATCATCCAAGTCTTGGCATTTCAGGATGATACTTTAATTTCCATCAGAATCTCTCAAGGTGTGAATGATCTTTACAAAGAAGGGGCAGTGGGCAGGTGAAGACATAAGGACAATGGATTATAATTAACATGTAAAACAGAACAACACAAAAACAATCATGTTTAGATTCAGACCTATCAGAATTAGAATTTCAGGTCAGCCAGCTCCATGCCGGCACTGTGTGAGTAAATTTAATATCATTGAGCTTCAGCTTTACCATCTAAAAATGGGTGTAATAATACCCACTGTCAGGTTGTTGTTTTTCTGTTTGTTTTTATAACTGCATTAGAAAATGAATATAATCACAAGCATAGAATAGGTCTTCAGAACATGGCATGTGCTGCTGCCTCCAAAGTTCTATCTAAACCTAAATGATTACCCCCTCTCTCACCCTTAGAATCTGTGCCAGAAGAAAAACACCAGGAATGACTAGAAAATTCTAAAATCCAATGGATTTGTCTCAAGTTTTCTTTGTCAGAAAGTGGAAAAGTGCTTATGATCTTAAGTGAAAGGAAATTCACATCCTATATAAATATTGCGGCATTAGATTTGCCAGTAAAATATTCTTCTAGAAAAAGAAGGCCTAAGTGGGGAAGGAGGAGCCAGGCTCTATGCCTCTCCTTCCACAGGCCAAATGCAATGCACATTGAATCATGCACAATAAACCTCTGTAATCCTGCAAAAGGAACCATTCTAGCAAACATAATGAACATGCTTTTTGTTTGTTTTTTCCCACTGAATAACTATATTTCCAAAGGCTTGCACCTGTAAGAATTTTGAATATGTTTATTTCCCATGGCAATGGCCAAAGATGTGTAATTCTTGTCTAACCATGCAAATGTTCCCATGTGAGCAAAGATTTCATGTGGTCTCTAAAGACAGCTTCAAAATTGGTTGTGGCAGCTTCTTTTGATGTTGGTATTTATTCACTCAAGAAATATTTATGAAGTACTTTCTGGGAGGCAAGAGCTATGAAACATAACAGTAAATAAGAAAAACAGAGCCTGCCTTTGGGGGGTTTGTACCTTCTCTTTCACATCTCCCTTCTTTTGTTGGCCTACTACTGATTTTTAATGACATCTTTTGCTAATTACTGAAGAGAATGATATTCTCATACAAAATTCAAAAGATATATTAGAAAATGAAAACTTGATCAGCCTCTTTGTTGCAAAATCATCATCTGCAATTGTTTGGTATTTGTTTTTCTAATTTTTCTAATTTCTCTCTGTTTACATGTCATTACTTTTTTTATTATTATATACAATTGTTAATATTTAGCATAATGACCAAGTCATGGTAGTTACTCAATTATTTCATTTTAATAAAGTTTGATAAAGTTAATTAAACTGATTAAGTTTAATTTAAAACAGAGGGGGTGAGCTTTAAAAAAGTAAAAAATGGTCTTTGTAGAGTGGTGAATGGAAATGTTATAGAGAGCTGCCAGTTTGAACATGATTATCCTTTACCTGATGGGCGTTATTGCCCAAATCTTAAAAGATGGACTGGCTTTATCAAATAAGGCTTCTTCAAGAAAATTTTCAGCGATGTGATAAATCTTCCTCCATCTTGCCAAGAAATGTTTGAATGGATTCTTTTTCAAAGAAGGTTTAAAAAAGTCTAGATTAAGAGGAAGCTGGTTTCTTTCCCTTTTATTCCAAAAAAAAATTTGAAAGACAAGTCAAAATCATTTTAGAAGAAAATGCCATTTTATATCAAACCATTTCAGGCAGTTTTTATTTTTCCCTCAATTCCTCTCTAGGCTTTTACAGTGTGGGGTTATTAGGGAAGACTGTCATTTTCAGTCCTCCTATCTATTTTTATAAAAAATGACAGTGGTTATATGTAAAAAATGAAAACTACCCTTCCTTTGAAATAAGGCTAAATAATTTTTAGACTATTTCAGGCTAAGTGTGGCTCTCACATGCTTTTCAAATCCAAGGAATGCTGTGGCCTTCACTTACAAATAAGCAAAAGTGAATACAGTATGTTTCCAATTCCCTTGTTATGGCTGTGGTCAATTTTCAAAAGACAGTGCTGGAATTAAAGGACTTTCTTTTAAAAATACAATAAAAATGGTAAACTTTCTTTTTTTGTTATTTTAAGATTTATTTTTATTGTTTTTGACAGAGAGAGAGAGAGAGACAGAGAGACAGGGGAGGGCCCAGAACAGTCTCCACAGTTGCACATCATTGATTTTTCCACATAGTTGCATTCCACAGGTGGGCACGGGGCTGCACAGACCAGGAACTGGGCCGGGGTCTCACCCCAGTGAGAACCGAACTGGGGGCACACCCCAGTTCAGCATGTGGGTCTGCGTGGGCCAGAGCCAGGATTTGATCCTTGGTCTCCGGAGCTGCAAAGTGAGCGCTTAACCCACTGAGCCATCCTGGCTTCCCCTGTAAACTTTCTTTTAATCCAAAGTTAGAAAACTTTATTCAGTTCCTATTTGTTTATGTTATACCATAAGTGAAATACGAACAACTACTTTTAAAACCCATCTTTATGGACTTATAGACTCATAAAGATACAACAAATGCTCCAACTAATCCTCCTTTATGAATAGGTGAAGAAACTGAAAGAAATGACTAGGAGGAGACCAATACCCTCAGTGTGCCAATTACTCTAGTAGGTGCCAGATCTATTTTACCTCATTTTAATCTGAGCACCAACTCTATATCAGAGGCCTTAGCTCCAGATTATAATGACTTGTCTAAATTCACAAGGTGATTTAATTGCAAAAATGAGACTTTTGCTGGAGAATTCTATCTTAATACAGAGCTCTTTCTGCTATACCAGGCAGCTTTGTATAATCGATTGATCAAAGGCTTCCATGAATATAGTAACAGCCTGATGAGAAATGGTATGGAGAACTGAATCATACTTGAAAAGGTGTGAGATTTAAGAACAGATATTATAAACATGACTTTGCCTGCGATACAGACTACTCTATTAGATATAGATTAGATATCATCTCTATTTTAGTACTATCTCTTTTGCCATAGAGAGAAGGTTTACAACCAAATAGGTCAATGTGGTTTTGAACATATGGCTTAATTAGCTTAAGCTGATAGCTAGAAAATTATATTTTTTATGGCATAGTTCATTTGAACCAAACTAAGTATTTAAATATTAAACAAATTATTATGGGCAAAAGTATACTGTATTTATGACCCTGTACTTAAAAATAATCATTCAGGTTCAAATCCAGACTTTGCCACTTCTTTGCCTCACTTCCCTGCATCCCTGACACTTGGGTCAGAGTTATTATCCTGAAGAATGTGATTAAATATTTGCTAAGCATCCACCACGGGCTAAGCCAAGTGCAATAGAGGTTTGTCAGAGTTCTCTAGGAGCTTACAGCTCAGTACAGAATATAGACATATACATACAATTACAGAACTCGGTGATAAGGAGAGGGAGGAATAAGTAGGCAGACCACAAGATTGTTAGAGCAATGAAACTGCTCTAATGGTATAATAGTGGATACACGTTATTAGTCATTTGTCCAAATCCATAAATATACCCCAATGTAAACTATGGACTTTGGACTTATAGGTTCATCACTTGTAACAAATGGACCATTCTGGTGGGAGGATGTTGACAATGGGAAAGGCTGTGTCTATGTGGAAAGAGGGAATATGGGAAGTCTCTATATTCCTCTCAATTTTGCTATAAACCTAAAACTACTCTAAAAAACATACAAACAAACCAAAAACCTGAAGTCATTAAGGAGTAAAAAATATATTTAAAAGGCTAAAAATTAAAAACCAACCCTCATTGATGAGTACTATGGTAGAACTAAGTTCAGCATATTATGGAATATGAAAATATGTAAGAAGGTACCTAATTTAGAGGTGGAGAACACGGTGAGACTTCTTATAGAAAGTCATATTTAGTTTTAAACACTCCTATTTAATATAGATTAATGCCTGTCTATTTCCTATGCAGTAAATACAAATATTTAAGAAAAAATGAAAACAAACATTTAGGCCCTTCAGTATCTGAGGGTTCCGCTAATGTTATCTCCCACCATGCCCTCTCCTGCACGTTATAACCATATTCCACTTTCAGCTCTCCTTCCCAAGAAGACCATGTTCTCAGAAAACTCATACCAGGTTTTACTCCTTATCTCTTTCCCCTTACTCAGCGGAAATGCATCTACTCATCCATTGAAGCAAAAAATGGAACGTTTCGTGTTCTATTTCACGTCTTTGTTTCTTTTCATCCTAAAATGGTTATTCGTTCCCCGGTATTCTGAGCACAGCCATACTATAGTGCTTCTCACCTCGCAGGGTACAAATTAAGTTCCAACTTTCTGAGTACCTTACACATCTGTGTATTCCCAAGCTCCTGACCACATTATTTGACCTATGCCAAGATACAGATTCATGAAGTTTGGACTAATTGACCCCTGTTATTGAAGAACTTTGATCCAATTAGAGGTACTACATTTACAGAGCTGCTGGGATAAAATAAATAAAAGCAAAAGTTTAAAATAAATCATCATGGCACTTAAATACAAGAAGTGCTACTTCATCAATTTGCTATGAATGACAATGTTACACAGGCTTGTCAGAAAGATAAATAAGAGTTAAAGAGAAAAACAAGCATACTTTGCAAGGACATAAGATATTGTATCATAGAAATAGGATGTGATACAATGCAGTTAATTTTCCAAATCCCAAACTTCAGTAATAATATATTGAACATCCATACACAGTTTAGACTCATATTAAGTTCCATGTTACTCCTGTGTCATCATTCCTCTGTTACCACAGATTAGATGTTAAAATACTTTTTTTTTTATATCTATGTAGAAAGACAAGCTAGAATAATTGGGAATTCTCCTTTGGTTTTGAGAGGAGGCTTTTGCTTCCCTGTGTGTCCACTACGATGCAGAGTGTGCTGTAAACATTTTGACAATCAATGAAAAATTGATAGATTCATGTCTTTTTAGGTTTAAATTTTAAAAATCTGGTTGACTTTCTAAATTAAATATAAGCAATAAAAACATTCTCATCAAATATTATGTTTTGCCTCTGGTAGGTTTCTTAGGTAATGGAAATTATTGCCAATTCCAAACATTTGTTTACTGCACTTGGGACAAAGTTCGGGTCTCCCAGGAAGTGTTAACATTAAAGACATCACAAGGAAAATTTTGATTCTCAATAAATTAAACTCAACCATTATTTCCATAAATTTCTATTAGTAAAGTTACATCTTTAAGTGCAGAGGGAAAAAAAAGAACAAATTTGTAGATTTTTTTTTAAGTATGTTTGAAAAACATTGAGAAAATATTTTAATGTATAGCAGCAGCCAGGTAACACAATCCCAACCTTACATTGAGAGAAAACCATTGTAACTCTCTAGCTGCCTAAGGGGATGTACTTATGTACGTAAATTGAATATCAAAAATCAAAGAAACTATAAAGAGAGTTATAGTTAGAGAAGATCCAGAAAATTAAGTAAGGCACATTTACCATCTTAAAGCTTTTTGATATTTAACTCAATTTTTCTTTTTCTTTTTTGGGAATAACTAAAAAATAAATGTATTTTGCTTGTTAAATTTAGATAGGACTTTCTCCCCAAGCTTTGCATAAACTTTAAATTGATTTTACACAGCCTTTAATTACTCCACTCATAAGAAGAGGCTAAAATATATATTTGAAACATCCATATTTCCATGTTGTTCAACATTCAGGAATGCTGAATTCCCCTGTAGAATTTGTGCAAAAATACAAGTTAAAAAAATAAGTAATTAGACTGAGCTTAAAATACATAGATATAAAAGGACATTGCCACAGGAGACTCTTAAAATATTTATAAATTCCACCAAATCCCCTTATATTATATGCAGGAGCAAATATTCAAAAGCAAAAGGATAGTTACACAGGAAAGAATATATCCTTGTGTAAATTTTAAAATTAGCATTCATTGGGGCAATCAGGTTGAAGTTAGTCAGCCTACAGAAATAGGCCTAAGAACTAAAGGGCATTGTCTGCTGCATAAGACTACCTGGCATACAGAAAGTGCCTGCACAGAATCCTCTGGGGTTCACGGTTAATCCTCAGAGCCTCAAAGTCAGACTGTCTGGATATTACTCAGGCTTTACAACTTTACTAGTTCGGGCTGGTTACATTCAGAGCTGCCATCTGTAAGCTGGGAGAAATTCTAGCAACTACTTTCTAGGGTTTCTGTGAGGACTAAATGAGGTATTGAATGTCAGGTTCTTGGAACAGTGCCTCCCAACTCAGAAGCTCTCTAGATGTTAGCTATTGTTTTTATTTCATTTACAAATTAATCTTTACATTTTCACAGGTCTTAATTTAAAAGAACCGTTTATACCACAGGCACGTTTGATATCTCTGAGGGGAAACTATTCCAGGAAACAACCCATTTTTAGGGTGGGGTAGGGCTTGCTTGATAGGAATTTTAGTATCTCTTACTCTACAGAAAACAGATACAGGAGAATCCTGACAGATATGCGTGGAGATAACTGGTTCTAAATGGCTCCAGGACCTCCCATGGAAAGGATGAAGACATGAGGAGGTAAAGTCCAACAGAGGAATATCCTTATGAAGAAAAAGCTTGACCTAACCATTTTTTTTTTTTTTTAAGATTTGTTTTATTGTTTAAGAGGAGCTAAGAGACAGACAGACAGATAAACAGACAGAGATAGAGAGAGATAGATGAGGGGAGGGCCCAGAGCAGTCTCCATAGTTGTACAACATTAGTTGTGACACGATTTCATTCCACGCAGGATAATGTGGGGCAGCACAGGGCAGGAACCAAACGGGGGGCCTCCAGCATGGGAGGTGAGAACAATGTTCGCTGCCATCCTGGCAGTTACCAGTTGGACCACAGTTCAGCCTATGGGTTTACACAGGCCAGCGATTTGATCCCCAGACCTCATGGTTGCAAGGCAAGCACTCAACCTGCTGAAAGACCCTGGCTTCCACCTGACCTATCCTCTTGAACCTTAATCAGCCCTGCTTAACTAGAATCAGGGAGAAAGACACTGCTCTTGAAGGACAACCCATCCCATTCCTCTTCAATCCTTCTAATAAGAAAGCCATCCGCTATTTCTTACACTGTTCAAATCCTGGGCTAGTCTCTCTTCAGTTTGACTCCTAACTCTGCCCCATAATAAATGAAGAGCCAGCATTTATTAAGACTCAAGCACTTTATATGTATTACCTCATTTTATCCTCATAAGAACTATATAAAACAGATCTAAATTATTAGCATTAAGAAAAGTAATGAGGCATGAAGGCATTGAGTCACTTGCCCCAGGACAAAAATGGTAGGGAGTGGAGCCTGGATTCTTACATAGGTGGAGACCATGCTCTCTCGAAGCACAGCTTCAGGCAGGTGATGTGTTTAAACTCTCTGAATGTCAGTTTCCTCATCAATTCATACACACTTGTTGCAGAGGTAAATTAGATACTGTCTTCCATGAATGTACTATGCTCAAAGAAACATTGTTCATTATTCCTTAGGAAGGCTTTATCTCACTGTGGTTGGATAGTAGAATGCTAAGGCTTTGATGACTCACTAATCCCAAATGCCTTCTCCTCCAGCCCTTCTGGGGATTCTGGTGTCACTCTTCTCCACTAGAGGCTAAGTGTAACCCACTTCTCAAAGATACAGCTTTAAGGACACCTTCCTACTGTGGCCCCTCTCTCTCCAGCCCAGTGGAGCTTTACTTTAGAATGAGAAGATTGTCTTACCTGCAGCAGCCTCTGATCTGAAAATGTTTCCTTTGTTTCCGGAACTTTGATTTTATATCTCAGAGTCAAGCATCCAACTCCTTTAGTCTCATTCTGCTATAAGAAATGTGCTCGGAATCAAGGGCTTACCAGGCCCACCAGCCTTAATAGAAGTTGGTGGAATAAAAGGTATTCCTATATTTATTTAAACATTTAACTTCTTAAAAATAGACTATTATTATTCATCTGATATTTTAATTATAAGGTTAGTTTAAGAGGCTAACAGAAATTTTATTACTGTATTTTATCTTCTACTGTTATCTTATACTTTCCACTGAACACTGAGATCGCTAAAATACTAAGTTGTCATGAGACTAGGAAAAGCAGTTTGGGCAAATAAAGAATTCTCAATGGGGGCATAAGAAGGTAAGCATTTTGAACTTGATAAACAGAATATTATACATCTAACAGAAGTAATGGGAACACAAAGAAGATAACACACTTTTGAGAAAAACCAAGAAACTGAAATGGTTTGGGGATGTTTTGAGATATTAAATACACACAGAAAACACAGAAACTAAAAACAGGACCGACCCTGTTGCTGTCAGCAGTAGCCGGACTAACAGTGAGGAAGGGACAAGTTGTGGGTCTCTGGTGTTTACTAAAATGCCTCAGGCAGCTCTTACACTGGCTGATGCATGAGCCCTGACAGGAGCAGAAATGCACTTAACTCCAACCTCCATCACCTGGCAAGTGGACTCTGGCTGGAAAAATACACATAAGTCAGGGACTACCTACCAATATCCAGACTGTACATTTCTTTGGAATCAGAGGCTAAACATAGCAGAAAAATAAACCATCTGCAAGTTTGCTTTCATTATTTTACATTAAGTTTTGCACTAGATATATTAATTCATTTAACAACCTTTCACTGACTGCCTTCATGGTGCCAATCTATTCTGGAAACTGGAGATATAAAAGAAACAAATAGCTCCGAACTCATGAAATTTATCTTCTATAAGAATGAAGGCGAGAATAGAAAAAATAAGTCAGTGCAATAGATGTAGGACTGATCTGTGTTAACTACGCTGAAAATAATTGAAGAACAAAAAATATTGGTTTAATGGGGGAAAAATACCATTTTAAACAGAATTGTAAGGAAAGACCTTGTGTTGAGAGTGACGTCTGAGAAAAGGCCTTAAAAATATTAGAGAACAAACCATAAAAATATCTAGGGAAAGAAAATTCCAGAAGAGGAAAGAACATTTGAAAATCCATGAGTTAGCACATCAGAGAGGTCAGTGAGATTCGAATAAGGTAAACAAGAGTCACAGAAGTTGAGCTGAGGTACATAACAGAGCCAGCGCATGAAGGAGCTTATAGGCCACTGTAATGACTTCAAATTTGACTCAGAATAAATTGGAAAAATTTGCAAGGTTGTATATAGATAAGTTAAATTATTCAACATAACACATTTAAAGGATCACCGTCTCAGTTGGTTGAAAATACACGGCAGGGAAGCAAGTGTATACAAATAGGGAACTCAGAAAATAATGGACATATTCTAAATGAAAAATCAGTGGCGGTAATGGGTGTGGTAAGAAGTGTTCACGTTTTAGAACTATGGCTTGGATGTTAACTACGAGTCAAAGCTGACTGCAGTGCTTTTGGCTCAAGCTTTTATAAGAACACAGTTGCCATTTATTGAGATGACAGACATTAACCAAGCCATTTTGTTTTGTTTTGTTTTGTTGTGAGAAGAGGAAACAGAGAAAAGACATGTAATTTCGATAGCCAATTGGAGATATTGAACAGGGAGTTTAGGTATAAGTGGCAGTCAAGAAATTTGGGGAATGGAGGAAAAGAAAGGTTAAAAAATATTTTTCCTTTTCAATATATTCACCTTTTTCCCTAATATACTTTTCTTTCAATATTCTTATTTAACCCTTGAAAAAATGTTTTGCTTTTGTCCTCAAAATACAAGTACTATCTAGAAAGTATCTAGCCATATAATATGAAAATTAGAAGCATTTATGGCTTGATTTTTTTCTGGACAGCCCTCTTAGGTGAACTTCTTTGGTGTCTGTAAATTTCTTCCCTCTAAGCTGTTTTTTTTGGGGGGGGGGAACCAATGCTAATCAGATGGGAGGGTGGTTTAATGTTTGGAAACCACAGTCATGAAAAGTACGTAGCCAACACAAACATTGCTCTTGTGCATGAGCATGTTGTTATGCAAAAGCAGTGACCCTGTGGTCCATTTTCCTCTTCTTTTCTCCTTCACAGATTCCTTTAACTGTTTCAGCAGACTGGAATCGTGCTCTCCAGTGACTGTGACACCTTATCCTTGTACTTGATCAGCAGGATACCCTCCATGTCCCAAAAACAGCAGCCATGATTTTTCTAACCCATTGAGACACCTTGGACTTTTTGGGGGTGGAGTGCCCTTTTCAGGCCACTGCATGGACCCCTGATTTGACTGAGGCTCATGATGATGAACCCAAGTTTCATCTCCAGAGACAACTGATTGAAAACTTCATCTTTGTTGTCTCTGCAGAGGTCCCAAAACTGTCGTGAATACTTGATGCACTGTTGTTTTTTATGTCATCTTCCACTACAAGTTTTCAACTTTTTTTAACAACGTCTGAGGAAGTGGCCTCACCAGGGCATCCCAGATGGATTTTTGTCTGCAATTCACTCTCTGTCTTGCTTGAAAATGCTATGACATTTGTAAACAATGGGGTTCCCAGGGCAACACTCCCTGTAAACTGCTAACATCTCCTCCCAAATGGTTTGAGGTGTTTTTCCTTGTTTTGTGAGGAAGTTAATGATAGCACAAAGTTCAATTTTATCCATACTTGGGGTTTTCTTCAGATTTGTGCTTCTTCAGCGATATCTGAAAGAACATGGATGCTAATAAGTCACACAATCACACTGTGTGCACTAGTATAATACTCTCACCTCTGATAACCCTTCCCCATTCCATGAATTTTTTTTTCAAAGATTTATTTTATTTTTTAACAGCCAGAGAGACAGAGACAGAGACATACAGAGAGAAGGGGGAGGGCCCAGAGCAGGCTCCATAGTTGTACATCATCAACTTTCAACATGGTTTCATACCACACAGGTGAGCAGAGGCCGTGGAGGGCAGGAACTAGGCTGGAGGCCTCCCACATGGGAGGCATGGCCCCTCAAGCCAGGGTCCAAACCAGGGGCCAAGAACTGAACTGGGGGCCTCCTGCATGGGTAGCACACCTCAGTTTAGCATATGGGTCCACACAGGCCGGGGCCAGGATTCAATCTTCAGGCCCCGGGGCTGCAAAGCAAGCGCTTAACCCTCTGAGCCATCCCGGCTTCCCTTCCATGAATTTCTTGACCACCCCTTTTAAATGAATTTGGATTTCAGTGGAGAGATCTAGACTGAAAATAAAGTTTTAGGGGTACACAGCAGGTAGATAAGACTTTAACTCTGACATTGGATAATCTCTCTTAGATATGAGTAGAGGTGATACAGAAAGGTAAACATCCAAAGACTGATTCCTGGGACACTCTCCCATCAGAGGTCAAGGGGTGGAGAAGAGCAGGGACAAAAGAAGTTGAGAAGAACAGCATGCAGAGAGAACAGGAAAAGGAATGCAGTCAGAAGTCTGGATGTCAAATGAAGAAAATATTTCAAGGAAAATAGAATGATTGCCTGTGTCAAATACTGCTGAGAGATCAAGTAAAATGAATACTGAGCTTTGACCTCCAATGTAACACTGTGGTAACCACGGGTGACTAACTAGAACAGTTTCTGTGGAGTAGTGGGGCACCACATAATGGCATATATAAGAAGTGAAATGGGAAACTAAGAACTGGAGACAGAAAGTTCAGAAAACGCAAGGCATTTTACTTTTAAGAAAAATGGGCAGGTAAGGGATATGTGGAAGCGAAAGGTCTTTGTAAGTTATTTAAAGGTTTATGATTAGATAATTTAATATATTAAAAGCTCTTTCAAATCTAGTATGTTTGTACACTTCATCAGAAGGAATTAAATAAAAAAACAAATTAAGTTCCATTATCTGGTTATATTTGCTCCTGATCATAAAACTGCAAATAAAATTAGGGTAAGTTTAGGTAGCTAACATAGTATAAGTCAATTTATAGGGTAAGTTTAGGTAGTATACATTATCAACACATTTTCTTCTGTATTTTGAAATCTAAAATTAGAAATATTCTTTGCCTATTTAATAGAATAGATTAAATATGTTAAATTTGGCCTTATTAATCTTCTTTATTTACTATTTAAAAGTTTTGGCAGGAGGCCCGGCAAGTTGAGCACTTGCCTTGCAACCATGCAGTCTGGGAATCAAATCCCAGGTCTGGCCAGTGCAAACCATATGCTGAACTGTGGCACAACTGGTAACCACTGAGCTGGAGGTGAAATTTCTCACCTCCCATGCAGGAGGCCCCTGGTTTGGTTTCTGTTCCACACAGCCCCACATCCACCTGTGCGGAATAAACTTATGTCACAACTAATGATATAAACTATGGAGACTGCTCTGGGCCTTCCCCTTCCTCTCTGTCTCTGTCTCTCTCTCACCTTCTCTCAAACAATAAGATAATATTAAAAAAATGTTTTTGTGTGAATAGGTTGAAATCTAATACTGAATTTTTTTTATAAAGGATTTATTTTATTGTTTGAGAGGTTAGAGAGAGTGAGAGAGAGAGAGAGAAGAGGAGAGGGCCCCGAGTAGTCTCCACAGTTGTACATCATTAGTTGTGACATGGTTTCATTCCACACAGATGGATGTATAGTGTGGGAAGTGAACTGGGGGGCTCCAGCATGGGAGGCAAGAACTTTTGCCACCATACCATCCTGGCTGTTACTAGTTGCACCGCAGTTAAGCATATGGGTTTGCACAAGCCAGGACTGGGACTTAATCCCTAGACCTCATGGTTGCAAGGCAAGTCCTCAACCTCTGAGTTATCCCGGCATCCCTCTACTACTGATTTTTTAAGTGTCATTGTCTACATGTAAAATGTAAGGTATAGGTGCTAATCTATTTATCATGTTTAGCCATGTGCAGTAGTCAGATGTACATCCTACTCCCAGAATCTTTGAATGTTACCTCACATGAAATGGGACTTTTGCAGGTATGATTAAGAATTTTGAGATGGAAAGATTTTCCTGGCTTATCCATATGGGCTGAATTGAATTCCAAGGGTTTTTATAAATGAAAAAGAGTAAGGAAATTGGAGTCAGAGAAGATGTGACAATGGAAGAAAATGTTGTAGTGTCTTTGCTGGTTTTGAAGAGGAACGGTAGACCATGCCCAGGAATGCAGGCATCCTCTAGAAAGTGGAAAAAGCAGAGAAGCAGTTTTTTTCCAACCTCCTCTAGAACAGCTATGTCCAAACGTTTGGCTTCCTTGGGTCACATAAGGAAGAACTATCTTGGCCCACTCTAAAATATACTAACAATAGCTGATGAGCTAAAAATAAAAATACATAAATAAATAAAAAAATTTTTAAAGTAAGAAAGAATGGAAGAAAGAAAAAGAAAGAATGAAAGAAGAAAAAAAATAAGGTCAGCATAATGTGTTAAGAATTTGTGTTGGGCCACATTCAAAGCCATTTTGGGCTGCAGGTTGCACACACCTGCTTTAAAAGGAATACAGCCCTGTTAACACCTTAATGTGAGTTCCGTGAGACATGTTTCAGACCTCTGATTGTAAGAAATTTGTAAGTCACTAATTTCGTGGTAAATTTTTACAGTAGCAATAGAAAATATACTAATAGAGATCTATATGTGTCTAGCTCCCTCAGTGAACTGAACTCCTGGAAGTCAGGGTCTGGTGTTGATCATTTCTGTACTTCTTATATATCTCTACAGTACCTTGCCTATAGCAGTTGCTCAATCATTTGTTGAGATTTTTTGAAATATGAATTAGTATTTAAGTGTTGTATCAAAACTAGACCAGTAATTACAAAAATGTCTGTGTGGAAGGAATTCCTAAAGGGGAGAATGATAAAATGTGGTATTTTTGATAAATGTTCTTTTTAAAAATAAATTTAGCAATATAAATGAAATACAACTTGGATAATTATAAGCTATGTGACTTTTTCCTAATCAGAACACTACTATAATTTCTGAACTTTGAAAGGCATACACTATTTGACTTTCACATGTTTTTAACTTAATTGCATTCTAGGATTTGTATATTTTTAATCATGCAAGAAGTAATAAGATAATTCAGCATTTCATTGAATTTTTAGCAGTAATGATTGTGATCTGTAACCTATGTTTATTACTTTGACTTATGACTCCCACAAAAAGCATAATATTTTATCTTTTTTAAAAAATAGTGTTTTCTGAATACAACTTTCTATTACACAAAACAAAGTCTATGACTACCTTCATAAATAATGCTATATTTCATTTCAATCCTTCATTGCAATATTGTCACTACAACAGATGATATAGCAATTTAGGAACAGTATTAAAAATAAATGAGATCTTCACTCTTGATTTAACTTCTCTCAGTACACACTACAGAACATTATACTATCAAATCATAAACACACAAGTAGCTAAAAATAAAACTGGATGATTATATTTAGCAGAGTATAAATATACTGAAAGCTTTTATATTTGTGATTCCTTTAGACATATAATTCAATATTAAACTGTTCTTAGTTCCGTAACCTTAAAATGTATTAAAGTTTCTTTTGATCTTTTTCAGAACACTGTGATGCCCCTGATATTATAAAATCTAGTTTGTTTGTTTAGTTGTCATGTGATTCCTTTCCTATTGGTATACTCAGTATGCATTACACATATCAGTATACTCAGTATATACTCAGTATAACCTATAGTATACTTAGTATCTACCTTAATATCTGGCTAATAGTAGGTGCTTAATAATAAACCAATTACCCAGATCTCTGTCATAAAAGCTCTTCAGGGGAAGCTGGGATGGCTCAGCTGGTTAAGCGCTGGCTTTGCAGCCCCGGAGCCTGAGGATCAAATCCCGGCCTTAGCCCAGGCGGACCCATATGCTGAACTGGGGTGTGCCCCCAGGTCAGTTCTTTCTGGGGCTTATGTAGGAGACTGTCAGCCCAGTTCCTGCCCTGTGCAGCCCCATACCCACCTGTGGAGTGAAACTATATGGAAAAAAATGCTGTCAACTATGGAGGCTGCTCTGGGCCCTCCCCCTTCTCTCTGTCTCTCTCTGTCTCTTTCTCTGTCAAAACACAATAAAAATTAAAAAAAATTAAAACTCTTCAACATTAATGATTTTTTTTTTTTTTTTT
>PVKE010030029.1:0-19872 GCA_004027555.1 Craseonycteris thonglongyai
TCCTCTCAGGGGCCCGGGGCCCGTCCCCACTCCCACTGCCTCTCGGTCAGGACTGGCCTCTTCCCTCCGCAGCTCCCAGGACACGCCTGCTTCCTCCACCTGCTGTCCTTTCTGCCACCAATGCTCTCCATTTTTCCTCCACTACAGTGCTAGAACACGCGTGTCGGGGACACAGCCCAGCAGAGGGGATTTAGAAAAATTCTTAATATCTTTGTTTCGTTCCTTTTATGTTAATAAAAAATATCAACAATATATCCTTATGAAAAGGAAAAAATATTTTTATTTGAAAACAAGATAAAAGCTAGGAAAAATAAATGAACCACCTGTCTCCTCTTCTAAGTCATTATATTAATACAGACTCTGCAGGCAGCTACTTTTTTAGAACTTAGAAAAGGACTGGGCAGGTGGTGGTTTCTGTTTCCTCTTGTGGGGGCGTCTAGATTAGGGTGACCAGATTTTAACATTGGTAAAGCGGGACACCATGGGTGGGGGTGGGGTGGGGGGGTTCTTGATTAAAAATTTGGTCTATCTCCCTCCGTTCCCTAGCTTGTGCATTCTTTCCAAAAATCTGGACTTTTTAAAAATGCTGGGGGACGCGGTTGACAAATTGTTAAAAATCGGGACGTCTGGTCACCTTAGTCTAGATACGGGAGGCCCTTCCATGAGGAAGGCCAATGAGTGAATAGTGCACCACAGCTTTTCTGGGGTTTCAGAACTAAAACAAAAATTCCTTCACAAATTTCTGGTTCAGGGAAAGCTGGGATAGCTCAGTGGGTTAAGCGCTTGCTTTGAAGCCCTGAGCACCGAGGATCGAATCCCGGCTCCGGCCCAGGAGGACCCACAAACTGAACTGGGGTGTGCTTCCCGAATGCGGTGAGGCCCCCAGTTCAGTTAAAAAAAACCCCAAAAACAAAAAAACATAACAAAATTCTGGTTCAATAGGCAATAAGTATATCTTTATTTGCAAATGTCATGATAATGTATTTAGAGATTCCTTAAGGGATCTACAATAAACCTATAGAATTAAGAACTTAATTTATCAGGTTTGTAGTTATGCATACATATACAAAAACTTAGTTGTAGCCCTTTATGCTAAGAATGAATACATGGAACTTGAAATTGTGTGTGTGTGTGTGTGTGTGTAAATTTTTAAAACTTCCAATCGTGAAATATTTAAGGATAAATTTAAGAAAACATGTTTCTTGTACATTTTTACAATCTCTTTTTCCTACACTCTTCAGGGCCCCGTTTCCTCTCCCTCCGCAACAACTAATCTGTTTTCTGTCATTATAGATTAGTTTGTATTCTAGAATTTAACAAAAAATGGAATATATACAGTATGTTTTCTTTTGTCTGACTACTTTCATTCAGCATACTTTTTTTTCAGATATATCCATGTTCCTGCATATATAAATTTTCTTCTATTATCGCCGGGTAATATTCCATTGTATGGATATACTTTTATTTGTTGAGTTTTCTATAGATGGATATTTGGGTTGTTTTCAGCTTGTGGCTATTACAAATAAAGCTACTGTGGACAAAAAAAATATTAAGAAAACACGAAGAAAACAATGAAACACTGCTAAAAGAAACTCGAGATCAAAATAAATAAAAAGGAACATGGTCCTGGATGAAGAAATTCAGTACTGTTAAGATATCAATTCTCTGTCATTTGATCTATCATTTCAGTGCAGTCAAAAATCAAAATTGCAGCAAGCACATTTGTATAACTTGATAAACTAAACCACAAATTTATATGGAAATGCAAACGATCTAGAACAGATAAAATATTTTTGAAAAAGAAATCCACAAATAAGGAGAATTGCATCATCTGATTTCCAGGCGTAATATGTAGTAATAAAGGTAGTGTTGTTGTAGAGTGTACATAGACATTGGACTTATCAAAATTAAAATGTTCTGCACTCTGAAAGACATGGTTAAGAAAATGAAGTGGGAAGCTGGGGGAAAAATATTTACAACACATGTTACCAACAAAGTGTTTGTTTCCAGAACATATATAAAGAACGAAACTTCAAAATAAGACTAACAATGCACCAAATATGATAAAATATTTTGCAGAAGTACATGTACAGAATGTCAGTAAACTCATAGAAAAATGCTCAGCATAGTTAATCATTAGGGAAATGTAGGGGAAAAAACAATGAAATACTATTACACACCCATCAGAATTGCTAAAATTAAAATATGACAATTCCAAGTATATTTGAAGATCTAGAATAACTCTAATTCTCATTCATTGCTGGTGAGAAGTTCAATCACATTGAAAGGCTTTTATGACAGTTTCTTGTAAAGTTAACCTCACACTTAACCATATGTCCCAGAAATTTTATTCTTAAAAATTTTCCAAAACAGAATTGTTGTAGGTAGTAGAGCTGATACAGATGCTTTTTGGTGAGCTCTTATGAAGGTAACTGGTTCTAATTGTTGGAGTTTCTTTTTATGATACATAATGTCTCTTTGTCCTCACATATGAGTCCCATCAAACAGGTCAAATCTAACTCAGCATCTTAATTTGCTTACATTTTCATGCATTTTCATATAAGATTTTACATGTAAATGGAGATGCATTCTGTGAAATGTTTAGGAAATCAACTAAAGATGTCCCTATCTAGTAGGATTGTTGGAGAATGAATTAAAATAATTCAGGGCAGTGATTATATTCACTATATATCTATAACAAAAGATCAATACATGTCAGTTTTGACTTCTGCAATTACAAGAAGTGCTCAAAGTGGTTACCATCCATGTCCAGGCACTTATTTTTTTTAAAAGATTTATTTTTATTCTTTTTGATAGACACGGAGACAGAGAGAAGGGGGAGGGCCCAGAACAGTCTCCATAGTTTGCACATCATTGGTTTTTCCACATAGTTTCATTCCACAGGTGGGCGCGGGGCTGCACAGGGCAAGAACTGGGCCGGGGTCTCACCCTGGTGAGAACTGAACTGGAGGCACTCCCCAGTTCTGCATATGGGTTCACTTGGGCCGGGGTCGGGATTTGATCCTCAGTCCCCGGGGCTGCAAAGTGAGCGCTTAATCCACTGAGCCATCCTGACTTCCCCATAGCACTTCTGATTATAGCAAACTACTGCTTGAGCATTGTGGACCAAAGTGTCCACTTCTATTGCTATGCATGCTATTTCAATTTACTGTGCACCTCAAACTTAGCACAAATGCGTGCAAGTGTTAGGCGTGTTGGAGGTTATGTTGCATACTCACACCTCCATTGTCATTGCACTTACTCAATGTTCTTGAATTTCAAATACCACTTCAAAATGGTCTTGTGCTCCTCCAATGACAACTGTGCTTCTGTCATTTTCTTTGACTGTCCTTCTTGTCTCAGTGACATTAGCATTCATTTGATGAATGCCATTTGAGAAAATGTCATGCTACACATTGCTACAACAATTCAATTTATCTTTGAAAAGTAATACATAGATTACATCTCTTAAAATGCATATACATTTTTTGGCATCCCCGATATTGTTTGGAATCACTAGTCTATTGGAAGTGGCATGACATAAGGCAAAGAGATCAGTAAATGTAGTGGTCTGGGAGTTTATGGCTGTTTGCCTTAGGGGAGTGGCAGTGGAGCCAGAGTGGAATTCTTAGGAGGTAATCCTTGAGACCTGCCATTTATTGGAGCTCTTGGTATTTGTCAGTCATGTACTAAATGCTTTACATAAATTATATCATTTAATCCTAACAACGCTATATAAAGTCCGTAGAACTATTAGCTGCATTTTATAGATGAGGCACAGAGAAATTTTAATATCCAATTTTTAGATTCAAGGTTAAACAACAGGTAAATAAATGCAATTAATTCAAACTCAGATCTGTTCAAAGCCATGCTTCTCACTACAATGCCAAAATCTTCAGCCCCTGGATCTTTCCAACTATTTGAAAATCTAAGTCTAATCACCTGCATGAAAAGCTGTTCACAATATCAGGAATTCTCTACCCCATCAACAAGTGTTTTGCCTCTATCACAACTAACCACTCCTTAATAACTGATAACAATGCTTCACTCTTTTTAAGACTACTCCTCTCTTTCTTAAGCATTTTTCTGCAACCATTTACATTAAACTGATTAGTGGCAATTTTGCATTAATAATGAACTTCAGTCTTCCTAAAAACAAGTTTTAAGAACACATTCCTCTTTATTTTGCATCTAGTTCTTTTTTCAATTAAATCTATTTGGGTGACATTGGTTAGTAAAATTACATAGGTTGCAGGTGTACAATTCTACATTACATCATTTATGTATTGCATTGTGTGCCCACCACCCAGATCTGCTGTGTCTACATCAATCTAAAAAAATCAGCAACAACAAATCCACTTAGATTAGCATCAAAATTTTCAGCAACAAATAGTTTAGTGTGATCAGTCAGTAAATGTGGCCAGTTTCTGTTATTGCTTCTCAATTCCCCATTGTGATGGAATACAGTCTAAGCAAACATGAATAGGATGGAGATGAAAAACTACTTGATTCTGAATTATAGTGCTGAGGAAAGGTATGACCTTTTGGACACAGCAGTGAAGGAAATAAAAGGGCATGGTACTAACAGAGAGAGATGGCCTGATACTGAGGTGTGGGCTGGTGTTTGGAGAATGGCTTGAATCCTGGGGTGCAGACAGTAATATTTTACAACTGACTTTTGAAATCTGAAAATCTAAGGGCAAGTTGCTATGTAATTATCACCTCAGTAGCTCACCTAATGAAAGGGTTTCACATGCCCAGGAGTGCCTCAAAAGGGTAGCCTGTCCAGCTTCCCTGTGCATTTTAAACTTCCAAAAGTTTGTCTGTCTATAGGGTCTATATTTGTTTTATGACTCAGCATCAGAAACAGGTGGCTGGGCTTTTCTCACTTCCTACTTTGAATTGTTTTTCCCCAATACACATAGCATTATTGTATTTCTGATAACTAAAAGAATATAATGAGTTTATGGGAAAATGTTAAAGGATAGGAAATTATCAGAACAAAGGTTAAAAAAACCAAATCCTAATTATTACCTTTCTTAATTTACCATACCCCTTCCACTTTGGTTTTAAGAATTGAACTGCAAGGGATGTGCTGCCGATTAGTTACTTGGGTGGGGGGGATGGAGGGGAGAGGAAAGATTGTTAACTTCTTGTTCTTAGAAGAGGATTAGTAATCCTCTCTCTGAACATACCCGCTGAAAATGTAGAGGTGGTTAATATGACTATGGAAAAGTTGCAGCCCTTCTCTGGTTATCAAAGGCAAATTTCATTCACAGGGAGAAGGGGTCACCTTTGACCTCTGGAATTAGCAATGACAAAATGAGTGACAGGGCCTGGTGTTGGTGTGGGGTATGAGGTTAGTAAGCTTTTCCACTGCTGCAGCACAGCTGATGGGAGGGGAAAGTGGGGACCACAGTTGGAGGATGACGTAATCCTCACGTGACCAAGAGATGCCGTGAAGTCCTTCTATTCCCGAGCTCCTTTCTCCTCTGGGTACCAGCTCCTTACTGCCCTGCAGGCAATCGCTTGTGGCCAGGAGAAGGAGGACTAAAATTCCTTAAATCCCAGAAGGTTGGTGTGAGGGAACAGCTGGGCCCCCTGGGGTGGTGGGAGGTAATGGCTGAATCTAGTGGCTTTTCCCAAGCCCTTGCAGACTCGTGGGAGATAACTGTATTTTTGAAAGGAGGCTGGTGGTGGGGGGAGGCTGTAGTAGGTGGAAATTTCATGAAATACACTCAGAGATACACTCATAGTTTAGAAAAAATCAGTTTCTCTCAGATCGGCAAGGTTTCCCTTTATCCTATTCTCTCTCCCAATTCTGTTGGAGGAAATGAGGTATGGCTGCTGTTTGGAGAATGGCTGGAATCCTGGGGTGCAGACAGATACATTTTGATATAAACTGAAAATAATTAGTTTCATTCAATGCCTGCCTGACAGGGATGCAGTGGGTAGAGAGGGAGAAAACTGTGGGCCTTACAAGGACTAGGCCTGAGGGTGAGGAGTGAGAGGTGGAGTAGGGACCGAGATCTCGGAGGAATGGCTAGTGTCAGGAAGGTAACCAGCAAGCAGGAAATTTTGTGCGATGATGGTTATAAGTATCCCAATTCAATGTGCATTTTTTGTCAGGCTGGTGGGTCCCCAGAGAATTCTCTCCTCCCCTTTCCTTTCCTTTCTGTCTGCAGGTCTGAAGGTCTGTACTCAGATATACCGAGGTAAGAAAAAGAGGAAGAAACTATCCAAAATTGTCACAGGTCAGTGTGAGGGAAGCAATTAGAAGGGGTTTTTGAGGGTGGTACTTGGGAAGGGCGAGAACTGGGTAAAATTTGCAGGCCTCACAGCTTACTCCCAGTCTGCTCCCCTCCTCCCACCCATCAGAGAGGCCATTTGCCTAGTCTTCAGGAGAATGGTGGGTTGTGGGAGGAAGGGAAACAGAGGGGGTTGGAGGAAGCAGTGGCATCTTAAACTTCTGAGAGCCAGACCTGTGTTGCAGAGGTGAGAGATTAGGGGAGCATCCTGCTTCAAAGAGAAACTGACAATCCTGAATCAGAAGAAATGAAGCAATCCTACTGTACATTTTCTCCTTGGACTAACACAGGAAACATCATGCAAAAACCCTGCAAGGGAAATGAAGGAAAGCCCAACTGCAGCATGCCAAAGAGAGAAGATGAAGACCCCTATGGAGAATTTGAACGCCAGCAAACAGAAGGGAATTTTAGGCAAAGGTTGCTTCAGTCGCTTGAAGAATTTAAAGAGGACATCGATTACAGGCATTTTAATAATGAAGAAATGACAAGAGAGGGAGATGAGAGGGAAAGGTGTTTGGAAGAGATAAGGGGTCTGAGAAAGAAGTTTAGGGCTCTGCAGTCTAACAGTAGGCATTCCCGGGACCGTCCTTATCCCATTTAATGCATCTCTCTGAATTCAGCTATTTTCTGTTACTAATATTGTCACCACTGGGTTCTTTTTGTCTGCATTTTCTTGCTAAATATTTGCTAACATTTTACTCCAGTCCTTCGGTGTTTTTTGATTTACATATGATTCTTGATAGCAACATTTTATCTTTTGACCCATCTCATTCATTTCATAGGATGTTTCATTCATTTGCGTGGGAAGATGCTCACTGTATGCTGCAAAGTGAAAATAACACATTGCAAAGCTTATATGATATAATGCAAAATAAGTCTGAATTACTATTCACCAAAAGGCTAACAGTGACTCTGTATTGTGTTTCTTTTTATGCCTACCTGCATCTTCTTATTTTCCAAAGAAAATGAATATATGTGTATGTGTTTATTACTTGTGTCACAAAAAAACTAAAATAAACAGACACAATAAATGAACTTGCCAATCACCTTGGAAGGGCAGTAAAACACTTAATAAACTCATAGCAGAACTATAAAAAAGAAATGTAAACCTCAGATCACCTCTGGATCCCTTGGCCAGAGGAATAAAACTGGCAATGATTACATTTGCATAAGACTTGCTCTTTTCTTGGGGAAAACATTTGTCTCACAGGGCTGCTGTGGGGAAGAAAGGAGGTGACTGACCTGTGCTTGGTGGGCTTTTGTTCCCACTTGTGCCTGCAGGGCCCAAACCCACCATATCAGCTATTTGAGGGAGGGCCCAGGCATGACTCACCCTGTTGCCAGGAGCAAGTCCAATAGGCAGGGAGGTGAGGGCATCTATGTCAGGGCTGGCGAGCCCCACCCCTGTCTCCTGTCTTGGGTCCTGCCATGCCTGCTGGGTTCCGCTGCCTCTGATGCTGGGTTCTTGCTCTCTGTTATCCCCACTGCTGCTGGGGCACTGGAGTCCTCAGGTGCCCAACCCCACTGAGTTACCTGGAGTCCCAAGTGGGTTGAACCCCCACTCTGTTTTCTAAAGATTCTCTGCTTTATTTTTTTTAAGATTTATTTTTATTGTTTTTTGACAGAGAGATAGAGACAGAAAATATGGAGGACCTAGAGCAGTCTCCATAGTTGACAGCATTAGTTTTCCATATAGTTTTACTCCACAGGTGGGCAGGGGGCTGGCAAGGCAGGAACTGGGCTGATAGCCTCCCACATAGGCCCCAGCAAGAACTAAACTGGGGGCACACCCCAGTTCAGCATATGGGTCTGCATGGGCCGGGGCCAGGATTCGATCCTTGGGACCCGGGGTTGCAAAGCGATCTCTCAACCCACTGAGCCATCCCAGCTTTCCAGTTCTCTGCTTTATAAAGACACTAGTCACCCTTGGGCACTGTTCCAAGATTACTTGGACCACAATATCTTGCGGAATTATTACCAAAACAACCCCTTCTGTTTTCAATCCCAGAACCTCTCTTCTCCATAAGAGTCAGACAAGATGAGTCCATTTTGGAAGTTGGACTGGTATAGAACTTTGAGTGAAAGATAACATGCTATATTCAGAGTTACTGCCCTAAATCTAAGGACTAAGGTTGTGTCTTCCTTCTCTTGCAACCTGATCTCTCCCTGAAGGCTCCTGACAGGCCTACCTTACTGGTTCAGAAGATTCTCAGGACCATTTGTAAATTGCAAAAGTGATTCAGGAAATAGATCCAAAGGAACAGTCTCTCCATTTCTTCCTCTGCTGAAACATATGTAAAACTTCTTGGTGATTAATATATATTATATATATAGAAATATATAATCTACACACACACACACTTTGACACAAGTGGGGACTGTTCCAGCATATGGTATATACAAAGTACATACATGCACACACACACATATGTAGATACACACTTAAGTATTTTTTCTCAACTGGAGTTTTTGCATTTGTGTATCAACGTAAAGACTGTGCCATGTATTTCATTATACTTTTATTGAATAGCACTGTGACATATATAGTGGGTACTTCATAAATGTTAATTAGAATTTTAGTGTTTTTGGCCCAGTTTTACTTCTGATTGCATAAAATTGGCAAGAATATATTTCTCTAGAAACTAATTTACATTTTCCAAAGAAACCCAACAGGAAAAGGATTATTCCCCAAATTCAGTCTATAAAATTATTGTAACATTGTATAACAGATGTCTTTCAGAAAATTAGCTCCTTATATTATAATCATCGTGAGTGCTTATTAAAAATGCAAAATTCTGAGACCTAGCTCCCCATACATGCACATACTCGGACAAACACATTGAGTCAGAATCTCTGTGCCTCTAGCCTTGGAATCTCCGTGCCTCTGGCCTTGGAATCTCCATTTTGGGATTTCCATGAAATCATGGTCTCCATTACTGCTTCATAAACACTAACCATAGATCCTGTTTCAGCTGAACAGTACCTAAGGACTCTCCTTATAATCTAAGAGCCTAATGGTTTTTAATTCATAATTAAGAACCTGAAAGTCAAAATGATGGTTATCATAGCCTGAAAATTCATGGTAGTCACCAAGTAAATCTATGTAGAGAATAAACATTATTCAGCCTAAACATGAGGTGAAAAATAAATAAAAAGTTGTTATCCACCTATCAAATAAGCAACTGTCTACTTACAATACTCACTTTTATTGAGCATGTAGGCATTCTACTAAAAAGAGCAAATTGCTACATTCATTTTTTTTTTCTTCTAGTTACAATAAATACCAAAAGCCGTATATTTTATATGCTTCATGACCCAACAATTCTGCTTGGAATTTTTCCTGAGGAAATAATCATAGTGATAAGCAAACATTTAACAGTGAGCATTTTTATTTAAGGATTTAACAAATTTGTAAGGATATTTTTAACCTAGGAATCAAATACATGGCCTATCCAATCCAAAGAAAATAAATGTAGAGTCCTACTCATCACATACACAAAAATATATCCCAGGTGGATTAAAGATGGAATATGAAATACAAATTTAAAATATTGCAATGCATATAAACAATACAAAATATGTATAATCTTGAGATGTGATTATCTTCTTAAGAAGAAAGAAAACCCAGAAGTTATAAAGGAAAACATATAAAAGGTCCAAAAACAAGAAATAACCTGGGAGAAAGCATTGGCAACATCATGACAAATGATAGGAAAATATCTCAAATACTCTAATAGTTTTATTAATGAAAAACAAAAAGTTAAACCAGTAAAAATATGTATAGGCCATATGACCCAGCACTTCCACTCCTTTCTATTACAACAGAGACATATGTACACACATGCACAGGAAAGCAAAAACAGATGTCTACTGTGGCATTGTTTGTAAAAGCCAAAATATTTAAAATAGTCTTAAGTCATCAAAAGGGAAAGTTTAAATAAACCATGATCTACCTACTGGTATACCAAGAAAACTATACAGCAGTTAAAAAGAATGAGATTCTTGGGACACTGAGATGGCTCACTGGGATGAGTGCTCACTTTGCAACCCCAGGGTCGCAGGATTGAATCTCAGCCCCGGACTACGTGGACCAATATGCTGAACTGGGGTGTGCCCCCAGTTCGGTTCTTGCTGGACTAATATACTACTTTAACCACCTCCACTTTTTTTTTTTAAGATTTAAAAAATTATTTTATTGTTTTTGACAGAGACAGACAGAGAGAGACAGAAGGGAGGGAACCAGAGCAGTCTCCATAGTTGTATGTCATCAGTTTTCAACATGGTTTTGTTCCACACAGGTGGGTGGGGTCCACACAGGGTGGGAACAGGGCTGGGGTCCTCCCTCATGGGAGGCACACCCCCTCAAGCCAGGGGCCAAACTGTGAGGGGGCGGACAAGAACCAAACTGAGGGCCTCCCGCATGGGAAGCTCACCCCAGTTCAGCACATGGGTCCACACAGGCCAGGGCTGGGATTCAATCCTCGGTTCCTAGGGCTGCAAAGTGAGCACTTAATCCACTGAGCCATCCCAGCTTCCCCATCACACCTCCAATCTCCTCCCCATAATTGAACACTTATCAGTTTGATGGATATCCCTCTAGAAATTTATATACTTCTGTTTTGCATTTTAACAAAATTTTATAATATAATCATTATGACTCTCAGGTGCTCTTATGAATTATAAATCATTAAGCTCTTTTTTTTTTTAAGATATATTTTATTGTTTTTGACAGAGACAGACAGAGGAAGGGGGAGGAACCAGAGCAGTCTCCATAGTTGTCATCAGTTTTTGACATGGTTTCCTTCCACATAGATTGGAGGGGGCTGTGCAGGACAGGGACTGGGCCAGGGGCCTCCTGCATGGGAGGCATGCCCCCTCAAGCCAGGGGCCAAACCAGGGGGCAAGAACTGAACTGGGGGCCTCCTGCATGGGAAGCACACCCCAGTTCAGCATATGGGTCCACATGGGCTGGGGCTGGGATTTGATCCTGAGTCCCCAGGGCGGCAAAGTGACCGCTAAACCCACTGAACCTTCCCAGCTTCCCCGGCTCTTTGATTATTAGGAGACTCCTGCACAACTCAGCTGAAACAGGGTCTATGGTGATTGTGCATATTAATATAGCTTTATAATTATTGTTTTATGCATTTGTTTTTAAATCATAGACAAAAAGGAGTTTTAAACCAAATATACAAAACTACTTGCTTTTATGTTTACCTGTGTAGCTACCTTTACTGTTGTTTATTTCTTCATACTTATCTGTGTCTTTATTTCAGCTTGGAAATCTTATAGGACTTTCCAGAGGTCAGTCAATATAAATGCAAAATGAATTTACTTTCTATAGTTCAAATGTAACATACATTATTCAAACCATTCCCATGTTAATTAACATTTAATTTACTTCTATGCTTTGCCCACTAAAAGCAATGTTGCCTGCAGTGAACATGCCTGTATACATTAAGTTACTGGTGCTTTTATTTCAATGCAATAGATTCTGGAAAATACGATTGCTTGATCAAAAAGTATGTGTCCTCTTACATTTTTCAGCCTCCCTTGCACATCTGTTGGGGGCAGCAAATGTAATATAAGACACTTCTAATGCTGATAAACAACACTAAGTGATCTCTCCACTTTCCTTTCAGTAACCTTGGAAACCATGTGTGCTACCTGGAATACATGATTGTGAGATAAATGTAGGCTAGAAACTCAAATAATCAATGGAGCAGAGCTATGCAAGAGAGCCAGTAACTCTCATTGAACTATGACATGAAGGAGTAAATTGTTTCAAAGCTATTGATATAGACTAGTTCATCTTAATATATTGCTTTAACTACATTTCCAATTTCAATCCTTACTGCACAATTAAATACTTATCAGTTTGATGTATCTTCATCTAGAAAATTGTATTTGTTTTGTATTTTTAAAAGACTTATTTTATTGTTTTTGACAGAGAGATAGAGATGGGGACAGAGAGGGAAGGAGGAGGACCCAGAGCAGTCTCCATTGTACATAATCAGTTTTAGACATAGTTTCATTCCACATAGGTAAGCAGGGGGCCACACAGGGTAGGAACTGGGCCAGACGCCAGGGCTGCAAAGTGAGCGCTTAACCCGCTGAGCCATCCTGGCATCCCTTGTTTTGTATTTTATTTTATTTTTAAAGATTTATTTTTATTGTTTTTGACAGAGACAGAGAGAGAGACAAAAGGGGGACGGCCCAGAATAGTCTCCATAGTTGTACATCATCAGTCTTCAAAATGGTTTCATTCCACACAGATGGGCAGGGGACCATGCAGGGCAGGAGCTGGGCTGGGTGCCTCCTGAATGGGAAGTGTACGCCAGTTCAGCATATGTGTCAGTACGGGCCGGGGCTGGGATTTGATCTTCAGTCCCCTGGGCTGCAAAGCGAGTGCTTAACCCACTGAGCCATCCCTGCTTAACCCAATGAGCCATCCTGGCTTTCCCCTGTTTTGTATTTTAACTAAACATTATAATATATCTATTGTCCTATTGTTTTTACTTAATATTCCTGGATGCTTCAATATAAGAGCCTCATTTTTTTAAACTACTGTACAGTTTTCTTGGTATAAGTAGGCCGCAGTTTATTTAACCTTTCCCTTTTGATGACTTAAGCTATTTCCAATATTTTGGCTTTTACAAACAATGTCACTATAACATTCATTAATCTATGCTTTCCTGAGCATGTCTTTTATATCTCTATGGTAATAAAAGCAGTGGAAGTTCTGGGTCATATGCTATATACATATTTTTATTGCTGTGTTTATTTACCACAATGTATGCCATAAACATATTTATTTATTATCTCCAAAGTCCTGATGAATATTGATGCAAAAATCCTCAACAAAATTCTATCAAACTAAACCATCAGTGTATCAAAGGGATTTTACATCATCCTGAATCCCAATTTAGCCACAAAATGAAAGGGTGGTTTAATATATGAAAATCAATTCATGTAATATATGTGACATTAATATAAGAAAAGAAAACTACATTATTAATATTTCAATTGTTGCAGAAGAAGCATTTGAGAAAATAATACCCTTTCATGATAAAAGCACTCAAAAAAAGTAGGAATATAAGAAAGTTGTCTCAATATGATAAAAGGCTTTTATGAAAAGCTCAATACTAAATAATGCTCAATAGTGAATCATTGAAAGCTTTACTTGTAAGATCAGGAACAAGACAAGGATGCCTGATTTCACCAATATTGTACGGGAATTTCAGGCTGGAGAAATTAAGAAAAAAAATTAAATTGAAAAGGAGGAAGTAAAATTATCTTTATTTGCAGATGGCATGATCATATATTAGATACTAATTCACCTCCTTTTCCACTCCTTGTTTTGGTTGTTGTCTGCTTATTTATTTTGTGACTTGGCTAGGCTATGTTAGTGAAGTTTGTTTCCCCCACTCTGTGAACCTTTGGGTGTTACTCCTCAGAGTGTGAAGACTTGGGCACATCCATAGACATCTTGGGATTACAGTTGTTTTTACCAATACTTTGTTTTTGTTTTTTTGACTGTCTCTTTCTCTGATGTCTGTGTTAAGCTGTCTGCTTCATTTGGTATTACACTTGGCCTTTTAGACTCTCTTAATTATGGACTGATTGCTCTGTTGTTTTCAACAAAGCCCTGGGGCATGAAATACTTAACAATCTGACCAAATTAAATTCAGTCAGGGACAGTTTTATTTTGATACTGTATTTGAAGTTTATCCTGACCCCACAGGTATACTAACTAACTAACTAACTAAGCAACTAACTAACTAACTAACTAAATAAATAAATAAATAAATAAATAAATAGACTAGTTTTTACTAGTAATTCTCTCCCAGGTTTTCTCTGGTGTACTACTGGCCTATGGTTTAACTTGTTGCTCTTAATTAAGGGAATCTATTTGTTTATACTGTACCCTTAAGCTGGATCTTCCCCAGACTGTTTCAAACTAAGTCAGCTCTTTTAGGGAGCTCATGGAAGCTCTTTATTTGTATGGACTGCTTCAATTCTTGGACAGACTCTGAGTTGCTACTGTGGGGCAGGGCAGTAGCCTCTGTTCCACACTCGCACCTCCACCCTCAGCTTTCTTTACCTGGTGTGGAACCTCTGCTCTAAGAGCATACTGGGGTGAGGGAAATCAGGATCTTTTTTTTTATTGTTTTTGATGGGGAGAGAGAGCGATAGATAGATAGATAGATACAGAGACAGAGAGAAGGGGGAGAGCCCAGAGCAGTCTCCATAGTTGCACATCATTGCTTTTTCCACATAGGTTCATTTCACAGAGGGGTGTGGGGCTGCACAGGGCAGGAACTGGGCCGGGGTCTCACCCCAGTGAGAACCGAACTGGGGACACTCCCCAGTTCAGCATATGGGTCCGCACGAGCCAGGACGGGGACTCGATCCTTGGTCCTTGGGGCTGCAAAGTGAGCACTTAACCCACTGAGCCATCCCGGCTTCCCACAATCAGGATCTTTACATTTCTGGTTTGCCACTGTTGGGTACAAACTTTGTCCTATGGGTAGTGACTAGTTAGAAAAGAGAATTCATGACCTCTTGGGAGGCTGACAACAGACATTCTGATAGGGGAGAATGAAACTTTACAATAGCTGGACCCCAGACCAGGGAACTTCCTGCTTCTTAATATAACCCTGCCATCTGCTTCTGTGGTCTCACTTGCTTCCTGCCACTGTTACTGTGACAAGGCTTGCTCCCTGCACCTGCATCCGCCTGACCTATATACCAGGTGAAACCCATCTTATATAAGCTCTCCACACCCTGTAGTTGGGGCTCAGACATTGGAGAAACACTCCTCTGAGCCTGCCGGCATGAATAAAGCTTTGTGACTTCTATCTTCCGAGAGATGCTTGGTTCCTTTGTCGGGTGAACTGTAACATTTGGTTCCCTGACTAGGGAACCCAACCATGCTGGCCTGTTGAGCCACCAGTTGGGGGAAGGATGGAGCAGTGGACAGCAAGGAGATCCGAGGTGGAGCAGGTGCACCCTGCTGAGTTTGGCAGGCCCTAAACCAGCTGCCTCTTGTCGGCCCCATGCTGTGGTACCTGCCAGACTCCAAGGGAGGTCAGGATGAACAGTTCTGGGGTGACTGCTGGACACAGTAAGATCCCGGGACCCTGAACACAGTTAGGCCTGCCCTCGGGGCAGAAGGGGAGCCTGATAACCTCCCACTGAAGAGACCCAGGAAGGGTCTCTAATTAGGACCTCCCCGAAGGAGGGAACATTTAACCTCTGGTGTGAATGTGAGTGTGAATGAGTGGCCTGACTCAGTCCTCTGATCCAGCATGAATCTGTGGTTCCATGGCTGAAAGGCTACGGAATCTGAGTGGGCCCTAACCTTTGGTTTCATGGCGATGGTGTACGGCATAATGGTGATTCACCTCCTGCATGGAGTGTGACCTGGCCCGGGCTTTATATGTGCCTAAGTTCCCTTAAGGGACGCAGCCAGACGGGCACCTGTCTGGATCTCAGACCGAGGCCTCCCACCATGACTTTCATGGTGGACACTGGAACAAAACACTCTACGGTGGCCACCCCTGTAGCCCCTTTTGGAACTCAGACTGCAACTATTATGTGGGCTATGAAGGACCAGGCAACCAACCTGCCAGCCATTCTGCAAGGCCCAGGCATGTGAACTAGGTGGCAACCTTGTGAGGCATGAATTCCTCTACATGCCAGACTGTCCGATACCCTTCCTCAGACGGGACCTCCTTGCCAAACTTGGGGCCCAAATATCATTCAACCACTCGGGAAAAATTGGCATGCGACTTGAGTCTCCCAGTACCAGACTCATTCTGTCCATCATTACTCTCAGAGAAAAAGAATGGAGGCTCTACTGCCCTAATGAGATGGGAGAAAATCTGCCTGAGTTCCACTGTGACTACCCTACACTGGCATGGGTCGAAGGCAAGCCGCTGGGACTAGCCAAAAACAGGGCCCCAATTACTGTGGAGTTGAATCCGGGAATGCAGCCCCAACGACCCTGGCAATACCCCATCCCCTGGGAAGGAAGACTGGGCATACAGGAGCATCTGAGCTGATTGAAGGAAGCCAGTGTCCTCATCAAATGCCAATCACTATTGGCAGGATCACGCCCCTCCTGCCGGCGAAGAAGCCACATGGAGGGGGCTGCCAGCCAGTGCAAGACTTGAGAGCCATAAACCAGGTGACAATCTCCCTACACCTGGTAGTTCCAAATCCATACACTGCTGAGCCAACTACCCCAGGATGCAGCTTGGTTCATTTGCCTGTTCTTGAAGGACACTTTCTTCTGTCTAAGGCTCATGCCACAGAGCCAGCCCCTCTTTGCCTTTGAATGGACCGACCCCACCACCAGTAGGCAGATGAAACTAACCTGGACCAGGCTACCACAAGGCTTTAAAAACTCCCTGACGTGATTTGGGGAGGCTCTGATGGCTGACTTAGCAGCCTTCCCCTGGGAAGAACTCCACTGTACTCTGATCCACTATGCTGATGACCTGCTCTTGGCATGCTCCACCAAAGAGAATTGCCTGGCTGCCACCCAGGCCCTCCTCAATCACCTAGCCCAGTGGTCGGCAAACTGCCGCTCGCGAGCCGCATGCGGCTCTTTGACTCCTTGGCTGCGGCTCTTCCACGAAATGTTTAGTGCAAGCACGGAACATTATTTATTAACTTGCCTTGTAAGAGACGAGTAAACATTTTTGAAACGCAAGCCTACAGAAAAGAGGCACATTTTTAGAAAGCAACAATAGCACGGATAGTCACTTGCAAACGTGTCTCATCTCCGTCAAATTGCTGCCCGCAATTCGTGCCTAAAATTAAAAACAACATACAAACCTGACTTACCCTTACTTTCCAAGGAAATGCAAGACCATTGTTCACATTAGTGGAGTATCTGTAGTTATTTATTTATTTATTTATTTATTTATTTATTTATTTATTTTGACAGAGAGAGAGAGAGAGAGAGATTGAGATTGAGATTGAGATTGAGATTGAGATTGAGATTGAGAGAGAGAGAGATACAGAGACAGAGAGAGAACTGAACTGGGGGAGCTCCCAGTTCAGCATGTGGGTCCGCAGGGGCCAGGGCTGGGGCCGGGGCCGGGCTGGGGCCGGGGCCGGGCCGGGGCCGAGGCCGGGATTCTATCCTTGGTCCTCGGTGCTGCAAAGTAAGCGCTTAACCCACTAAGCCATCCCGGCTTCCCCTGTAGTTTGTTTTTTTTTAGGATACCTTTTATATTATTTAACTTGTTATATTTTGAAATAAATATTATCTTTATATAAGTATGATACCAAGTTTTATTTAGTGTACCGTTAGCTAAACTAAGACATATTTAGCAAAGGCAAGCTCGAGAGTGGACTTTTAATCCTAATTATTTCCATAAAAATGTCTCTACTAAAGTAAAGCTTAAGTTTAAAAAAAATGGCTCTTTGAATAAACTTCAATTTGTATTGTTTATATTTGGCTCTTTTGGATGACAAGTTTGTCGACCACTGACCTAGCCACAACAGGCTACTGGGCTTCATAGAAGAAAGCTCAAATCTATAGAAGGGAAGTACAATATTTGGGCTTTGTCATCTCTAGCGGACAGAAAGCACTTGGGATGGAGAGGAAGAGGGTCATCCTGGCCCTTCCTCACCACAGGACCAGAAGGAATCTTCGCGAATTCCTGGAGACAACCAGATTCTGCTGCATCTGGATCCCTGGGTTCTTGGCAATAGCACGGGCCCTGGACAGAGCCCTTGCCAGGCCTGAGACAGGTCCCTTCCTTTGGGAAGAGGGACAAGATGGGGCCTTCCAGAAACTCAAGAGCCTACTATCTCATTTCTTTTTCTGAAGTTTTGATGTTTGTATATAAAAATGCTGTGGATTTTTGTACATTGATTTTGTATTCTACAACTTTACTGTATTCATTTATTCTAACATTTTTCTGGTGCAGTCTTTAGGGTTTTCTATATAAAAGATCATGTCATCTGCAAAAAGTGACAGTTTAACTTCTGCATTTCCAATTTGGATGCCTTTAATTTCTTTTTCCTGCCTAATGGCTCTGGTTAGAACTTCCAGCACTATGTTCAATAGCAGTGGTAACAGGGGACGTCCCTGTCTCATTCCTGATTTTAGAAGAAAAGGTCTCAGTTTTTCCCTGTTCAGTATGACATTTGCTGAGGGTTTGTCATATATGCCCTTTATTATGTTGAGGTACTTTCCTTCTATATTCGTTAAGTGTTTTGATCATAAATGTATGTTTGTATCTTGTCAAATGCTTTTTCTGCATCAATTGATATAATCATACGGGTTTTTATTTTTTATTTTGTTTGTGTGTTGTATCACATTGATCAATTTGTATATGTTGAACCATTCTTATGCCCCTAGGATGAATCCCACTTGATTGTGATGTATAATCTTTTAATGAATTGTTGTATTCTATTTGCTAGTATTTTGTGTAGGATTTTTGCATCAGTGCTCATCAGAGATATTGGTCTATAGTTTTCTTTTTTTGTGATGCCCTTGCCAGGCTTTGGTATTTGGGTAAAGTTGGACTCTTATAATGAGTTGGGAAGTATTGCCTCTTCTTCAATTGTTGGGGGTTTTAAAATAGTTTTTTTATCTGTTCTTTTTGTTTAGCTGCCAAGTGGGTCTTCATAGATCCTCTTACCGTTATCCCAAAAGTGGACATTATGTCATACTTTTTATTGCAATTCAATTCATTTAGTGGATATGGGACTTTTCTGATTTTCTATTTTTTCTTTTCTACCTTTTGGTAAGTTGTGCATGTGTGTGTGTATGTGTGTTTTTAAAAATAAACTGGTGCATGTAATCTAATTTTTTTTTAATTTATTGGTATGAAATTGTTCATACCAGTTGATATAAAGTTTGTTTATAACAGACTTATATCTTCATATTTTAAAACAAGTCAGGAGGTATTATTTGCCACACAGAACCTAATTACTTTTGAAATGTGTATGGATCAAAAATACTGAAGGAATTTAACTGGCACATTTATGTCCCATGAAATATTAATTCATACAACAAATGTCTATTTTTCTCCCATTACTAAGAGGTACCTTAATTTTCTATTGCATAGTTTTCCTCTGTGTCCCTTGCTTTTTGCTTCTTCATAGTTTCTGCTCCCTCCTAATTTCATCTTTCTTATAACTTGAACTTATTCTGATGACTTCTCAAGTCCTCAATATTGGGTACTCCATGTTTTCCCTTTGCTTTTTTCTTTTTGGCTCCCAACATCAATTGCCCGATTATCTCCATTATGCCCAGTTCTATTCAGTGTGAAGGAACACATGGCTCCCTTTAGAAGAAACAATAAGATTTGTATTTGCCACTACTAAAATATCTAGGAAAACAATTTTTTTTTTTTATCTTTTCACATTTATAGAGAGAAATTATCTTTTTGTCTTCAGTGCATAGTTATTTCTATTTTACTTTTTGACAGATAGAGAGAGAGACAGAGACAGAGACAGTTAGAGAACCGAACTGTGGGAACTCCCCAGTTCAGCACGTGGGTCCTGCCTGGGCCGGAGCCGGGATTCGATCCTCGGTCCT